>CM039516.1:25048110-25293965 GCA_022432975.1 Begonia masoniana | reverse complement strand
AAAAAAAAAAAAAAAAAAAAAAAAAAAAAAAAAAAAAAAAAAAAAAAAAAAAAAAAAAAAAAAAAAAAAAAAAAAAAAAAAAAAAAAAAAAAAAAAAAAAAAAAAAAAAAAAAAAAATTTTTTTTTTTTTTTTTTTTTTTTTTTTTTTTTTTTTTTTTTTTTTTTTTTTTTTTTTTTTTTTGGGGGGGGGGGGGGGGGGGGGGGGGGGGGGGGGGGGGGGGGGGGGGGGGGGGGGGGGGGGGGGGGGGGGGGGGGGGGGGGGGGGGAAAAAAAAAAAAAAAAAAAAAAAAAAAAAAAAAAAAAAAAAAAAAAAAAAAAAAAAAAAAAAAAAAAAAAAAAAAAAAAAAAAAAAAAAAAAAAAAAAAAAAAAAAAAAAAAAAAAAAAAAAAAAAAAAAAAAAAAAAAAAAAAAAAAAAAAAAAAAAAAAAAAAAAAAAAAAAAAAAAAAAAAAAAAAAAAAAAAAAAAAAAAAAAAAAAAAAAAAAAAAAAAAAAAAAAAAAAAAAAAAAAAAAAAAAAAAAAAAAAAAAAAAAAAAAAAAAAAAAAAAAAAAAAAAAAAAAAAAAAAAAAAAAAAAAAAAAAAAAAAAAAAAAAAAAAAAAAAAAAAAAAAAAAAAAAAAAAAAAAAAAAAAAAAAAAAAAAAAAAAAAAAAAAAAAAAAAAAAAATTTTTTTTAAATTCATGGTGTAGTAATAACAAGGAGTACTGTAGACCACCAAACAAAAAATACTTACGATAGAGCTAGCCCGGGAAAGTGGGTGCCTGAATTTTTGCGAAAGATCGGCCAGCCACCATGGGGGAGGAACTGGCTTGCACAATCATATTTGATCTGTGAAGTAAGTCATATAGATAAATTGGGACTGCGAGGAAACTCATACCCGTAGGGTGCGAGTAACAGAGAATTCCCAGAAAGAATGATAAAGATCCAAAATAATCTGGATCTACCTCATGTTGTGCTTAATTATATGAGCCTAATGCTCAATAAGCAATATATAACATAACTGTATTTGTGATGGAAGTGCCAAATGCTTTACTTAAACATAAACATGATGGAACGTATCATATGCATTTTTGTGAGAACATAACTTATCGTGTCTTTCATTTTTCATTTTCTTTTTTCACTTGACCATTCGATCATTGGGGCAATCATTAGGAGTAAGCACCATTTGATTCACCTCTTGGGAAAACTTAATTCCAGCTCCAGGGAAAAAAAGGCACCATTTGTTCCACCCCTCGAGAGAACCTGACTAAAACCCCACCTACTTCACCAAGACAAAAAATTCTCAATTAAACTTACTTAAGAAAATTTCTTAAAACTTACCCATCATCAAGTTAATAAATCCATACCTATCCATATACAATATGTCACTTTAACATAAAACCATGGGTTAGAATTTCCGGGTATTACACGCAGAAAGAAGCCCTCTGTTGCCATATACAAATATGCATAAAATATTTTTTTCTTTTGCTGATAACTTTATTTTATAGAGTTGTTTTTTCATGCGTTGAAGGTTTGCTTTGATACAACATGCATCACAAAAAAGAAGTCTGTCAATGAATCTAATTGATTGTAAAGTCCTCACTAACCATCTGTTGGCAATGAGGATTATTAAAACTAACCTCGACAGCGTAATATGTTCCCTTCGTACTTTTATTTTTATTGCTTCACATTCATACACTAGGGACAACATGATGTGCTAAGAGAAGCAATCATGAGATCTCAAGCCAAAGGACTTTCAAATTTGTTTGTTCATTTTGTAAAAGTCACGTTTCATGAAAAATTGGAAGCAGAACCAATTGCAAAAGATAAGGAGAAGCCATTGCACTTCCTCACTTGGGAAAAGAGTGCGGAACCTGAACCACCCCAAAAGGAAAACCGATACATCACATGGAGGAAGCTTAGTGTGGGTAACAAGATCATTCAAAGGAGCCACAATGGTGCTAAAATCTTTAATGAATCTTCTATAAAAACTTGCTAACATATGGAAACTTCTTACCTCCTTGGCATTCTTTGGTTTCAAGTCAATCTCTTATGGCTTTTGCCTTTTTCTCATCCACCGAAACTTCACTTGAACTAAATACAAAACAAAGAAATACTACCGATTCAATGCAAAACGTATACTTTTTCAAGTTAGCATATAATTGATTTTCCCTTAAGGCTCTAAAAACAAAATTCAAGTGTTAAACATGTGTTTATAAAGTTTTGCTATAAACTAAGATATTATCAAAGTAAACAACAACAAACTTCCCAATAAAAGATCTCAACACACGATTCTTCAATCTCATAAAAGTACTAGGCGATTAGAGAAATCAAATGACATTACTAACCACTAATAAAGACCATATTTAGTTTTAAAGGTAGCTTTCCATTCATCTATCTCTTTCATGTTGATAGACTTTAGCAAGAATACTGACACGGAAATGACCTGAAAAGTTCCGTGTTAGAACCCACAAACAACAACTATGCAAAGTGTTCAGTTTACCTGAGAACACTTTGATAAATTCATGCACAAATGTGCTTAAATGAAACTCAAATGAACACAATTGTTGGCATGGATATTACCTTAAGGATGAAGTTCATAACCTTGAAATATTAGATGGAAATATGAAATGGAAATGAAAATGTGATAATAAAACATTAAGTTATCCGATGAACAATATTTTGTAAGTTCTTGGCATATATTTCTTCCAAGAAGAAATAGCAACCTTTGGGATTTGGTTCATCACCTTCTACTAGTTTCCAGCCTCTAGTAGACTTGGAGAGACAGGTGAAAAGAAATACTCAACAAGAAACCTCAGTCTTGTGAGCATAGGAGGTGCTCTCCTCTTGGTTGGAAGCAACCAAGGAACTTTCCTTCCCGGTAGTCAAACCAATTGGTTTTTCCTTAAACAAACAGTATCTAGTTCATTCATCAATAACCAAATACAAATACCAATATCCATGCTTATACAGACCTAAGGGTGGCAAGGATTTTTTGTTCAAATTTGAAACTCAAGAACCGTTGATGGTTCGGCCGTTGAGCTGCCAAGGTGAAAGCCGCACACCACCTTGATTGGACAGACGAGATGGTATCCTTAAAGGCTTGATCCAAAGGTGTGGTGAAGCTGTGTCATCAATCTAAGGTTGCTCCACCTAAGGCCACTCAGCTCAGCCACATGGCACGGTAGTCTTCTCCCCTTGGCGCACCTACACGCTATCTTCCTTGGTGCGTGCGTGGTTGCTCTTCCATGCAAGCCTCCTTTTGGTCTTTCTTCTTTTGTGATCTTCTTCTTTTGGGGCTTTCCTCTTTTGTAACCAACCAAAATTCTAGCCACCATCTATCCTAACATTCATCTAACCTTAAGATTCATCTAATGCATGCATGCAATAATAAAGGCTAATGTTTGCCAAAAATATAAAAAGTCTAATGTTTGCCAACAAAATACATTAAAGCTTAGTTACACGATTTTCGCTTCCGGGAAGACAAATTCCCTCTTGAGTTGAGTAGCTTTAGTCTGTGCCTCTCAAGTAAGAACATGCAAAGGTTGGGCCTTGTCTTGTGCATTGGGCTCCCACTCCAAGTCTTCAAAGTTGTAATCACCTGTAAAAGAAAATAACTTGTCATAAAACAGGTTAACTATATCATAGGCCTTGGTTATATCTTGGGCCTTAAATCTAGGATCGAGTAACGGGCTTCTGAGGCATATCAAATGCTTCTTGGATTTACACCACAAAATGGCCGAGGGAGACTCTAAATGCAAAGAGAATATCTTCTTCAAATTAAACCCAATTGAGCTAACACTTTCACAGGATCGTAACAAAATTATATATGAAATGTTCCTAAAATTTCAGAACTCAACTTGTTTCGGATCAAAAGTTATGCACAAAACAAATCACTAAAACTGCTCGGTTGCTATTCTGTTTTCCTATCCGAAAATAGTCCAACTTCAAGAATGGATAACTTTCACGAGGCAGATACAAATGACTTGAAATTTTAAATGGGACTTACTAAGAATGTGGAGGATGGATTTTGAAAATTTTAGAGGCTGATTTGTGGAGGATAAAAAGATATGGAAGATTGATAGTTGCGGGTCCGAAATGGCTATAAGGTGCACCTTTTCCCCTTTGTCTCTCTCTAATCAAGAGAGCTCTCCAACAAACCCTGAATGAGAGTTTTGTACAACCTTTCTCTGTATTTTCTACTCCTAAAAAAAAGAGGAAGAAGGTTGCAATAATAAAGGATGCTTCCTATACTCACAAAAGGAGAATCGGTCGTTAACACTCACTCTCTCTTGGATTTTCTCAACGATGAAGAAAGGAGAACTTGAAACAATGCCTCTGATTTTTCATTCCACAAAAAACTGAGCTGAAAGGGTGTTAAGGATGGTTTAAATACCTCATCCCTTCAGCAAATTAGGGGTACAAATTGTGGTCCAAAGATGGCTAAAGATGGAGGCTAAAAGAGGATGCATTTGGCCAACCACATGGCCAAATACAAAAGCTATTTTGCTATTTTTGGCAATGCTATTTCTCTCTCTAAATGTCCTTTTGAAGGTGGTCCTTCTTCCACCAAAAATCAGCCAAGGAGTCTCCTTTGCTGGTCATTGCGTTTGGTCTTCAATTATATGCTAAAACAAAGCTAAAATGTCTAGAATGCATGAAATAAATCTGTTAAAATAAATTGTGTCAAGGAAGACAAATTCCTTCTTCTTTCTTGGGGTGGCCGAGGATGCTTCTTTTGCTTGCAAGGTGGCTTGGCTTCTCCAAGTCTTGTGCCTTCGAGTCATAAAGGAGGGAGTGGTCGAAATTGATCTCCTCAAGTGAGTTGCAAACCGGTTGCTCTTTGGTTCCCAAAGCTTGTCTCCATTTTGTCTTTGACTTGTGCTTTATCATCCATACTAAAAATGAAGAATCAATAGCATGAACAACCAGGTTAGAGTACCTTTTGGCTTGAGGTTTTGAAAGTGGATCTCATGGCATATCATACTCTCTGGGTTGAAAAGGATTTGTCCTCAAATCCAAGGCCCGACCCGCTTTGAATAATTGATGCCCCTCATGAGAAATGGTTATCCACTTGGCATTATCCAACTTCTCTCTATCCCACCTTATGTTACAAACTACTAAGCCATGGAGGTCCACCTCATGTTGTTCCCAAAGAGTAATGCGGTCCAAAAATTTAACATCATTCCGTTTGCGAGAAGGATAATAATTTCCACCACTTAAGGTCGAAACATTCATGAATAAGGCAACTTCTAGGGGTTCAATTGAGTTTTGATTCACGGTGTTAATATAAAACGGATATCTTTCCACAACACTTAGCAAATCAACAAACTCAATGTGGGTACCTTCAATAGGTTTTGAGATGATATTTCCTTTTCTTTCAGTAAGGGCCGATTCAATACCTCTTTTGCTTCTAAGTTTGTTGTCATAATATAAGTTGCTTCACCAGCTTCTGCATGCAATAATGCTCTTTCCATACTTGTCTTCAAGGAGACAACTTCACCACCTAAATGTTCTTCCTCACATACCTCTTCTTTGTCCATTTGTACTTCATTCTTGCATAGTGGGCCATTGTGAGGGTAACAGATTTCTTCTTCTAGAAATTCATCTTCCTTCTCACTTGAGGGCTCTTCAATAAGCTCATCATGCTTTTAGGCTATAGGAGGTGGTGGCTCATCTGTGCTCGGTGGTCTTGGTAAATGCCAAGAGTCATGCACTTGCTCGTAGTGCCTTGGGGAAAATTCCTCTCTCATTAGACACTTCATGTTCCTCCAAGTGCTCATTGCACCCTTGCCCTCTAATCTTTTCTCTCATAATTTTCTCCCACCAGCAACTAGCATACCCGGTGAAACTCACAGAAGCTAGCACAATTTTATTTTTCTCCAAAAAATCATAATATTCAAAAATCAACTCCACCTTTTCTAACCAATACAAGAACATATTGCATGAACCATCAAAGGGTGGAATGGATAAGTTTTCATGGCTCAAATTCTAGTTGATACCGTGCCTAGCATGTTGATTAACAAATTCCTCATAATTATAATGGTTTTGGTAAGACTTTGGCCAACTTTTCCTCATCATCTTTGCCAAAAAAAAATACTCAAAAATAGAGCAAACAAACTTCACCAAAAATGATATGCTCAAGTTAGGAAACAAATGGAACACAACTCAACAAACACCAACTCCTTGGAAGGAGCAAAAGTTTCTTTTTGCCGAGAACTAGTACAAATTGTAGCAAACAAACTTATGCTCAATAACTCCAACGAGAGTACCACAAAAAATTCAGTAAACCACCCATGGAAAGAGCAGGACTCTGATACCAAATAACAAGCCTTGTGTTGGTATAGAAAAAACCTACAAGAAGCACAACAAAAATAGCAAGAATTCTCCTCAGATTTACACCACAAAATGACTGAGGGAGACTCCAAATCCAAAAAAGAATATCTTATTCAAATTAAATCCAATTGAGTTGAAACTTTCACAAGATATTTCCAAAATTATATATGAAATGCTCGTCAAATTACAGTACTCAACTCGTTGCGGATCAAAAGTTATGCCAAAAACAAACCACTAAAACTGTTCGGTTGGTATTCTGTTTTCCTATCCGAAAATAGTCCAATTTCAAGATTGCATAACTTTCACGAGGCATATCCAAATGACTTGAAATTTTAAAATGGAACTTACTGAGGATGAGGAGGATGGACGCTAAACATTTCAGAGGTTGATTTGTTGAGGATGAAAAGATATGGAGGATTGATCGTTTCTAGTCCGAACTGGCTATAAGGTGCACCTTTTCGGCCTTGTCTCTCTCTAACCAAGAGAGCTCTCCAACAAACCTTGAATTAGAGTTTTGTATAACCTTGCACTATATTTTCCACTCCTAAGTAGAAGAGGAAGAAGATTGCAATAATAAAGGATGCTCCCTATACTCACAAAAGGAGAATCGGTCGTTAACACTCACTCCTTCTCGGATTTTCTCAACGAAGAAGAAAGGAGAACTTGAAGCAATGCCTCTGATTTTTCATTTCACCAAAAAATGAGCTGAATGGGTGTTAAGGATGGTTTAAATACCTCCTCCCTTCAGCAAATTAGATGATGTTCCACGGATTTATCACTCAAGAATAAGTCCACCAAAATTTTCTAACCGATTTTCAAGTGTTTATTTTGTATGTCATCGTGGATGAACATGCTATAAGGAAATCAATATCTTCAATTCAGCATCCATTTACAATATGACATTCTTCAAGGTGAGGCATAAATGGAAGATCAAACACACTTCCAAGAATTATTGGACCTTCCAACAAAACTGCCGTTAAACAGACATTCGAGAAGTATTTGGCATTTTTGACAGTTCAATAAGTGTGTTTTATGAAGAATGTAGCTGACATCTTAAGGTTTCCAGAATAGCCTGGATCGTATAACTTGGACACCATTTGCTTGGTCAAAAAGGCCAATTATAGAGAGACTCGTTCCTACAACAATTATGGAAGGAGAAATTTGTCTTCCTTTAAACAAATGATGTAACATTTCATAGTTTTATTGTTTTGCTTAAAAATACTTGTCATTAGTTTACATTAAAATAAGTATTGCATGACTACATGCAAAATGGAGGGACAAAATTGGACGCTACATGGTTTCATGCACATGGGAGGGCAAAAGGGTCAAAATACAAGATAAGGTTGGCAACCACCTTGTGCGTGCACAGCTAGAGTTTGTGGCCGATTTACTTCTCTCACCTTTTCTTAACTATTATTTTTAACCTAGTTTTGTTTATTTAAATGATAAAAGACCCTTGTTTTAGATAAATGAATTTGATATGAAAAATTTGAAGTTTTCTTCTTCCAAAAGTTGAAGCCTTTTGAAGTCTTCCGCGACTACCCCTCAATCCGAGTAGGTTGTCAAAATTATCTTCATCTTGTGAGTGCAGTGAAGGTTCTTATTAGTGCATACCTTTCTATCCTCTTAGTTGAAGGTAGAGTATCCCCATAAGGGTGTACGAACTTCAAAATTCCCTTGTTGGAGCACTTCTTCAAAAGAGAATACAAGACCCGAAAGGTGCCCCCAATTTAGCACATTCTCTAACCAACATTAGTGTCTGATTTTTATTTTATTCATCTCAACGATTCAAACTCTGAAATTTTCAAGGATAGTCATCCACACATCAAGTAAAATTCTACTAAAATTTCATGTTATTTTGATATTCGTAGATCAAGTTAAAAATTTTGGAAGTATATTGAAGATCTGGATTTCTCGGACAGGTTGTGCAAGTCTGATTGTTTATTAAATATCTTTTGATACGTTACGAATTTTTCTACGCAATTTTGAGGGTGTTTTTTATGCGTACTAGGTAAGCTTCTGTTAAAATTTCAATCTATTTGGTTGAGCCAATTAAAAGTTACAATTTTTGCAAGTTGAGTAGTTTTAGGATCAGATTCTGTTTTATCCAAGATCCGATTTTTGTGCCTATTTTATTGCTTATGTTTGGTCCATAACCTGAAGCATATCATTAGGGCTACAAATTGTCCAAAGATGGCTGAAGATGGAAACAAAAAGACAATGCATTTGGCCAACCACATGGCCAAGTACAAGAGCTGTTTCGCCATTTTTGGCAATGCTCTTTCTCTCTCTAAATGTCATTTTCAAGGTGATCCTTCTTACACCAAAAATCAGCCAAGGAGTCTCCCTTACTGGTCATAGGGTTCGGTCTTCAATCATATGCTAAAACAAAACTAAAATGTCTAGAATGCATGAAATAAAACAGTTATAATAAATTGTGTCAAGGAAGAAAAATTCCTTCTTCTTTCTTGGGGTGGCCAATGATGCTTCTTTGGCTTGCAAGGTGGCTTGGCTTCTCCAAGTCTTGTGCCCCATTGTTCTTCGAGTCATCAAGGAGGGAGTGGTCGAAATTGATCTCCTCAAGTGAGTTGCAAACCGGTTGCTCTTTGGTTCCCAAAACTTGTCTCTATTTTGTCTTGGACTTGTGCTTTATCATCCATACTAAAAATGAAGAACCTGTAACATGAACAAACAAGTTAAAGTAGCTGTTTGCTCGAGGTATTGGAAGTGGATCTCGTGGCACACCACATCTTGTGGTATGTCCTTGATGTTTTCTTCATCTCGTGGCACATCACAAGGTGAAGAGACAATTAGTCTTTTTAGAACTATCTAGTTATGCTAATTTATGTTGGGATAATCTAAGAGCTCATAGGAGGCGTGAGGATAATGAGGAAATTGTGACTTGAAGGAGGTTTGTACCAAACCACTACAAGCAAGAACTAGTCCTACAAATACAAAATTTGATGCAATATGCTTCCTCAGTAGCGAAATACTTAATCGAGTTTAAAACACTCAAGATTATGAGTGGATTGAAAGAACTCAAAGAAAAAGTGATAGCAAGATTTCTAAAGGGTTTAAATAGAGAGATTGGAGAAATAGTGGAATTACAAACTTTTGAATCAATGAATGCTGTCATTTAACTCGCTATGAAAGTTGAGGGACAATTGAAGAGGAAAGCAAAAGAAACTAGTAACTCGTTTTTCCCAAATACCAGAAGTGTAAGGACCCCATTGAAGAGGAAAGGAAAAGAAACTAGTAATTGGTTTTTCCCAAAGACCAGAAGTGTAAGGACCCCCAGCCTTTTTCTCGGCTGGGCTCGGAGCCAACGAACACACCGCCATCGGCCAGGCCCAAAGACCAGAAGTGTAAGGACCCCCAGCCTTGAGCTACAGGCTCCGGGCCCAGCCAAGAAAAAGGCTGGGGGTCCTTACAACAAAAGTCTGAAGTATATTTTCACTCAGAAAGAGCTGAATATGAGGCAACGGCGGTGGTTGGAGTTTGTGAAAGACTGATTTTGAGATCAAATACCACCCTAACAAGGTGAATGTAGTAGCTGATGCACTGAGCAGAGTAACGACATCTATTTCAGCTATGGTTTCTGTTATACCGTTAGCTGTAGATTCAAAATTTTAGAGATTCAACCTTGAAGTAGTGTCTAATATAACAGCCATGCTATCAGCGATGTCCTTCAGACCCACTATCCTAGAGAAAATTAAAGAAGCTCAGAAGGATGACGTTGAATGCAATGAATTCAAACTAAGAGTGGACTCTAATGACAAGTTCGAGTTCAGTTATTCCAATGTTGGGATTCTTAAGTTTCGGGATAAGTGGTTTTTTCCGTGCAATAAAGAACTTCGAAAGGAAATTCTTTTGGAAGCACATTCTTCTAAGTTCTCTGTTCATCTAGGGAGCACTAAGATGTACAGGAATCTTAAACAACATTATTGATGGCCTAATATGAAGAGAACTGTAGCGGAATATGTTGAGACGTGCTTAATTTGTCAACAAGTTAAGACTGAACATCAGAGGCCAGCAGGAAAGCTACAACCATTGTCAATCCATGAGTAGAAATGGGAGAAGATATCAATGGATTTTGTTGTTGGATTGCCTCAAAAAACAAAAGGTCATGATGAAATATGGGTGATAGTGGATCGCCTAACCAAGTCAGCCAATTTTCTGTTAGTGAAAATGGCGTATTCTATGGATCTGTTTGTTGAACTGTATGTACAAGAGATCGTGTGGTTACACGGAGTTCCGACTTTGATTGTATCAGACTAAGATCCTCGATTTACATCAAAGTTTTAGAAGAGTCTGCACAAGGCTATGGGTACACAGCTAAATTTTAGCACGGCATTTCATCCTCAGACAGACAGACAATCTGAGAGGACTATTCAGACGTTGGAGGATATGTTTCGAGCTTGTGTATTGGAATTTCAAGAATCTTGGAGCAAATATTTATCTTTGATGGAATTTTCTTATAATAACAGTTTTCAGGCTACGATAGGTATGGCTCCTTACAAGGCTCTTTATGGAAGAAAGTCGCCAAAAGAGCTATGCGGATCGAAGGTGAAGAGAACTGGAGTTCGAAGTGAATTACGACGTTTTCTTTAAGATTTTGCCATTCAAGGGAGTTGTAAGATTTAGAAAGAGAGGCAAGCTAAATCTGAGGTACATTGGACCATTTTCTATTGCTAAGAGAATTGGAAAGACAACTTATCAGTTGCAGTTGTCAGCCTCAATGGAAGGAATTCACAATGTTTTCCACGTTTCTATGCTGAAGAAGTGCATGCAAGACCCTTCACACGTTGTGGAGCAGCAGAATATAGAGATCTAGCCTACTCTAACGTACGAGGAGAAACCAGTGGAGATTCTAGATTATGCAGTGAAGTGTTGCGTAACAAAGAAGTTCCGCTAGTGAAGGTCTTATGGCGCAACAATAATGTGGAAGAGGCAACTTGGGAAAGGCAACAAGACATGATGAGCCGATATCCAGAGTTGTTCAGGTAACCAATTTTGAGGACAATTTTTTTTTAATGAGGGTGGATTATAGCACTCAGCGAGTTTATCGGCTCAATTATTATGAATGCTTGGTGATGTACAATTTTATGGAGATGAAGTAAATAGTGCATATTGGATTAATGAATGAGATGATAAAGAAATTTTAGTGTAATTTAATTAGGGGAGATGAAGAAAGTGAAAAGGAAAATAATGGAATTAAAAAGTAAAAAGTAAAATATAATAATAAAAGAAAAGAAAAAAAAGAAGAAGAAGAGAAGGGCTTCAACGTAAAAGAGCATACCCATTCTTTCTTCTTCCTTTCTCTCCCTCGTCACGCGATTTGCAGACTTCCCTCTCCCCCTCGTCCAATCCTCAACCATTCTCTTTCAATCCTAAGGTAAATTTCTATCTAATTTCTTATGGGTTTTAGTTTATTAGCTTGAGGGAGGTTAGAAATCTAGTTAGGTTGAGTTTTGAGTGGGTTTTTGCTAATGTTTTAGTGTGAGTTTTAGGGTTGCATGAAAATGGTAATGGATTTGTTATATTCTTCAATTTTTGAGTGTTTAAAAATGATTAGAGGATAGTATGGGTGAATGGTTGGGTTTTGGGAGAAACCAAAAAATGTGGAGTGTGTAGAGGCTCAGTTTTGGTTATTCCTGCTGAGCCATTTATGTTGTTTTGATAAATGGTTTCTACCATTGGAAAGTAGACGTCATAAGGAGTTCATAGCACTTTGAATCGTCCAAAACGGATTAGTGTAGGATTAGTTACGCGAATTTGAAATCTGACAAAAAATGGAGAATTTTGGGTTTTGTAAGTTTTTGGTTAACCATTAGCTTTCTTTTGAGAGTGTGATGAATGAGGCTAAGTGGAGATTAAATTAACGTTATGTGTTATGATTTTAGATCTGAATATTTCCTGACGTAGCGTATGGTTAAAGAATTGCTCATGAAACCTAGTAAGTAGAGTATGTATGTTGCCTTCGGGCCTACATCATAGAATAGTAGGGTAAGTTGCATGTTGTGGTATGTTTTGTATGACATGAATCATGGTTTTAAAGTTACGAGTATGAAACGAAAATGAATTTGCATGTGTTTTATGAAACGAGTATGATACGAAACGAAACGAAACGAGTATGATACGAAACGAAACGAGTATGAAGCTTTGAGGAAGTAATCCGCCCCTCAAATGAGATACAGGATTGATGATTTGGGAAAAGTGATCTGCTTCCTATCTAGTATGAGGATCATTGAGCAGAATCTTTGAAGAAGTAATCCGCCCCTCAAATGAGATACATGATTGATGATTTAGGAAAAGTGATCTACTTCCCATCTAGTATGAGAATCAACGCGTGGCCTTGGAGGAACTAATTCGCCCTCCAATGGCGAACGAGGATTGAGCATGTTATGATTTGGAAAAAGTGATCTGCCTCCCATCTAGTATGAGGATCGTACGAAAACAGATCATGTAACGAAACGAAAATGAAAACGAGAACGGGATGTGAAAGTAGAAATTGCATATATAGGATTCATGTACTGTTTTCATTTAATTTCATTCATTGCTCTACTTATTTAGTATTAGATTAATAGATGAGTTATGTGATGTAGGTGATAAAGTCATAGCTGGTGAGTTCTCGGAGTGCTTACAAGATTAGGAAGCGGTTGGAGGAGTACGCCTATTTGACGATCCGGCCAGCTGTTGGGCCGATTCAACCATGGGAAGTATGTATGGTTTTTGAGTCATTTTGATGTACAGTCTAATTTTTAAAACTCTAGTAGTTGTTTTGATGTATAAACTTGTTTTGGAACTGAATGAGAATTTATTTTGAGAGTAGTCTTTTGGTAGGTTTGGAAATGCAGGAAATTTTGGTTTTGACAGTATGATTTGGTCTTGCAATTTTAAACGTTATGCTGTCAAATTTTCGGCAAAGTTGGTGAAGTTATGTTTAAGGTTAATAATAGTAGGGGGTACAGTTTAACAACCCATTTTTCCAGCAAGATATTGTCCGCTCTAGGGATTGGGACGTAGCCCAATATCCTCTCATCACGGCTTTGTTTGGCGAGGACTTCCCAGTCGGTCACCCAACCTGGTACTACTCTCGTCGAAGCACTTTTAACTGCGGAGTTCTTATGGGATCCATTGCTAATCGTGCTCCAAAACGCGTCTTACTATCTTGGGAGGGTCTCTTTACATATGTTTCATTTCCACATACTTCCCCAAGCGATGTGGGATTGTGACAACCCCCTTTTTACAACCCGAGATTTGCCTATACTCGAGTCTGGGATTTGCCTATACTCGGCTTTGGTCCCGAGGTTTGCCCCGCCACCCGAGATTTGCCCCGCAGTCGTACACATACTTACCCATCCAGGTCATCACATAAAGTGTCGACCTGCGAGCGTAGGTGTCGACTATTGAGTGTGTTAACCCGAGTGAAGTGACGACTTGTGTATGCGGGTGTCAACCTTTGAGTGTGTCAACTTGAGTAAAGTGTCGACCAATGCTGTCCGGTGTCGACCAGTTAGTTAAAGTGTCGACCACTAAAATCGACCGATGCAAACAGAGTCGATTGAGGTGTCGACCTGTGTGCATAGGTGTCGACCACCTTAGTGCAAAGTGGGTCGAGGTGTCGACCCATGTCTGCAAGTGTCGCCCATCGCAAACAAAAAGGAATGAAGTGTTGACCGAAGTCTCCAGATGTGGACCAGTAGTGTATAACTGGGAAAAGTGTCGACCACGAAGATCGACCGACACAAACAAAAACAAATGGAGTGTCGACCAGTGCGCAAAGGTGTCGACCAATTTGTGTATAACTGGCAAAAGTATCAACCGAGATGATTTTTATTTTATTTTATTATTCATATTTACTTGTTTTAAAAAATAACTTAAGATTTATTTAGAAAGTGTCTTCCACGCTTGAATAGTTTTTCGCTGCAAAATTTTAAATGTTTTTAAACGGTGACGTTTTATGCCGGTGGATAAGATTTAAAAAAAAAAATTCACGAATTATCCAGTATGAGTATATAGTAGGAGTAGCGAACCGGGTTCAGACAATCTAGGGCGCTACAAATTTTCTTTTTATTAGACATCAAAGCTCTAATAAGCCCTGTGATTGATCCTAGATATTAAAAAATGGGTATTAGAAAGTTGGTTAGATATGATTCACAAACATGATCAATATAAAGTTAGTAAAGTTATAATTTTTTTTGATAGTAGATGAAATGAAATTCGTAATTTAAATAAAGTATTATGAATGATAGAGTAGGTACGCCTTCTTCTTCTAATATTGATTTTAGTTATACTTCCTTTCCAAACATACATTTACAAAGTTTTTAAGAATACAACATCAATATCTACAACTTCGGCTACTAGTAGTGCAATGAATCTATATCGTTATCTTTATCAACCATTGGTTTCAATAGATGATGAAAATAATAATTGTAATATTTTATCATGGTGCAAAGCAAAATAACTCAACTTCTTGTGCTTTCAATCATTGCTCGAGATATACTAATTGTGTTGATATCATTAGTAGAGTCGGAATCAGCTTTTAGTCTAGGGGATGGAGTTCTTTCCAACAAAAGGAGTAACTTGGCATTGAAGACGATTAAGGCACTAGTGGTGAAAGTAAACAATGCAAGTGTATCTGTCGCGACAAGTAAGATAATGATAAATAGGATGTAAAACCTACAAGTATTTCATACAAATAAACTTTTAATCAACAATATCCTTTACTTCGATTTTTTTAAACAACAAAATAATGATTATTTAATATTAAAAACTACAAAACTACCAATAAAATAAAAGGTAAAAAATTAAATACAAATAACTCTTTGAATAAAAGCCTAGGATTATAATCACCCACTAACATATCAAAACCTCACGCAAGACTTAACTTTTATTTAATTTCTTTAAGTTATTTATTTTATAGTTAATTTTAGCGTCACTCGACCAGGGGGTGTCCTAGTTTGAGTAGGAGTCCTAATTATGTTAGAATCATAATTTTCATTTTTCTAATAAGGTTAAGAGTCCAATTTTTGAGATCCTATTTAAGCTCACCTTATGGTTTTCTCTAGGACATAATTGAGATTCTTTGAATCATTAATTTATAGAGTTTTTAGTCTCTCCACTTGGTTTATCACAATCAACAGTTTGTGTTTTGATTTTTAACCCTTTGTATGAGGTGGGTTAGTAATCTTTTAATTTCAGCATCATTGCTTCTTTTTTAGAGTCAATTAATCGTGGAGTTGTAGAATCTTACAAGTTATAAAGTTGGAATGATTTCTTCATTTGAAGATGACACGGGGTCCCTTAAAAAAAAGGGGCCCGTGTACAACCCTCGATTATGCTAGGTTTGTGCTCGGTTGGGTGCAAGTGTACAATATTAGATTAAAGATACAAAAATGCTAAAATAAATGCAAGAAATAAACAAAGAGAATGTTAAGGATAGGGACGAATATATATATATATATATATATATATATTATTGTAGAGAAGAAAAATGTAAAGAAAATTAAAGAAAGAGAAGACAATAGATGTTAGAAGAGGAAAGAAAATATAAGGCAAAGAAATAAGGAAAATGACAATAAAATAAAAGTGAGAGTGGGTGCTATGGTGGAGCTGAAATTTAGAGGTGATGTTGAGTGCAAAGTGAAGAAGATAAAAGTAAAGAAAACCCTTGGTGGATCCGTGGAGCGAGCTTACGGTTTAAGCTCACGGATACACGTTTTTCGTGAGGAAAACGACCACCGTAAGCTGGAGATTTTCTTCCTCGATCCAACTCCCAATGGAGATGGTGAGGGAATGAATAAGAGCTAACCTAGCAACCCAAGCTAGGTTAGCAATGGAGGCTAACTCCTCTTGGTTCAAAGAACCAAGGAAAAATCACCAAAAGAATTTGGGAGATTTAGGGAAATAGTAGTATATTGATTGGCCAAAAGTTTGAATACATTCACCAATGCTATGCATTTATAGACCCCTAAGGTGGACTTGGGCTTGGCAAGAGTGAAGGAGAGCCATTGGATGAAGAAAAATAATCAATGGCTAAGGTGGAGCTCGGGTAGGTGCGCAGATTAACGGTGGGAGGCTGCTGGCGTGCGCGCTGATCGACGGTGGGCGCTGCTCCGCGCGCGCGTGCCCGGATCCTGCTGCTGCTGCCCGCGCTAGTTGGCGTTGTCCTGCGCAGCCAGCGCGCGCCCAGAACGACGGTTTGCATTCCCTCCGTGCCAAAAATGCATCAACGGCTCCAAATCATCCAAGTCATGAATCCATGCCCTCACCCACTCATATACCTGCAAAAATATACCTTTAGGAGTGGGCTCTTCTTTGGACCAAGTTTCTCCTTGGGCTCGATTTTGTTGAGGCTTCCTTTTCCTTTGAAATGTTGAATTTTCTTCTCAATCGTTTGGCGAACCTTTTCATACAACTTTTTCATTTGTCCTGCTTTATTCGCTCCCGAAGGGTTGATTAAGTAGTGGGTTGGAATAGGAATAAGTGTCATGGGTGTGTTCGGCTTATAGCCATATACTACCTCAAAAGGCGTTTGCTGGGTGGTGGAATGAAGGCTTCGGTTGTAACCGAATTCAATTTTGGGTAGTACAATATCCCAATTGGAGAGATTTTTTCCGATGACACTTTGGAGAAGGGTACCCAAGGTCCTATTGACCACTTCCGTTTGGCTGTCCGTTTGGGGATGAAAGTATGTTCTAAAACAAAGTGTAGTCCCCAACTTCTTCCATAATGTCTTCCAAAATGTGCTCAAAAATTTGGTATCGTTGTCCGACAAAATAGACTGAGGCACACCGTGGAGTCTAACTATCTCCTTGAAGAAGAGATCGGCTATAGCAGCAGAGTCGTCAGTTTTGTTGCAGGCAATAAAATGTGCCATTTTGGAGAATCTATCTACAACAACTAAAATAGAATCCTTGTTACGTCCTGTCCGTGGTAGCCCTAAAAAAAAATCCATACTAACTTCCACCCAAGGATGCGTAGGAACTGATAAGGGAAGGTAAAGTCCTTGGGGTAGAACCTTGCTTTTGGCCTTTTTACACACAATGCACTTTTCAATATAGTGGTGCACGTCCTTCATCATGTGAGGCCAATAGAATTTTTCTTTTAATAATTGTAAGGTCTTCTTTACTCCAAAATGTCCAGACAATCCTCCTCCATGAGCTTCTTTAATGAGGCATTGTCTTAGACTGCAATGTGGAATACACAATTTCCCATTTCTTAAGAGGAATCCATCCACATGACTATATCCTCCTTCAGCCTTATTTTGATAAACTTGATAAGGTAATCCAAAGTCTTTATCGGATGCATACAAATTTTTGATCCATTCAAATCCGAAAAATCTAACACTTAGTTCCGTCAAGAGGATTTATCTTCGAGAGAGAGCATCGGCAACGGCATTGTCGGATCTTTCAAATATTTTAAAATGTAGGGGAATCTTTCCAAAAATTCCACCCATTTTGCGTGTCTTTTGTTGAGTTTGTGTTGACTCTTTATATGCTTAAGGGATTGGTGGTCGGAGTGAATCACAAACTCTTTCGAAAGTAGGTAGTGTTGCCAATGTTCGATAGCTCGAATCACCGCATAGAATTCCTTATCGTAAGTCGAGTAGTTCAAAGCAGCTCCTTTTAATTTTTCACTAAAATAAGCAAGAGGCTTGCCATCTTGCATCAATATAGCACCAATGCCAATACCCGAGGCATCACTTTTGATCTCAAAAACCTTATTGAAATCGGGTAGAGCCAAAACAGGTGATTGACAAAGTTTTTCTTTTATCAGGTCGAAGCTACTTTGGCATGCCGGTGACCACTTAAAGTCTACTCCTTTCTTGGTAAGATCCGTAATAGGAGCGACTAAAGAACTAAAGTCTTTAATGAACCTCCTATAAAAAGAGGCTAATCCGTGAAAGCTACGGACTTCAGTAATGCTATTAGGAGTGGGCCACTCCTTGATGGCTTTGACTTTATCCTCATCCGCTTCCAAGCCATCCTTCGAAATTATGAAGCCAAAAAAGTAAACATTTTCTTGTCCAAAGGAGCATTTGGTCAAATTTCCAAACAATTTAGATTGACGGAGAGTTTGAAATAATAGCCCGAGATGGTTGACATGTTGTGGAAGGTCGCGACTATACACCAAAATGTCATCGAAATACACGACAACAAATTTCCCATGGAACTCCTTAAGAACACGGTGCATTAACCGCATGAAGGTGCTCAGGGCATTTGTAAGACCGAATGACATAACCATCCACTCAAACAATTCGTATTTTGTTTTGAAGGCGGTTTTCCATTCATCACCTTCTTTCATCCGTATTTGGTGATATCCGCTCTTCAAGTCTACTTTGGAAAATATTGATGCTCCACTCAATTCGTCCAACATATCTTCAAGACGAGGGATAGGATACCTATACTTGATGGTTATTTGGTTGATAGCCCTACTATCAACACACATTTGCATAGAGCCATCCTTTTTCGGTACCAACAAGGTAGGTACGGAGCATGGGCTCATCGACTCTCTTATATACCCTTTCCCCAATAATTCTTGGACTTGTTCTTGTAGTTCCTTTGCTTCTTCAGGCCTCATCCTATAGGTCGGTCGATTTGGTAGCATAGCTCCAGGTTGGAGGTCGATTTGATATTCTATTCCTCTAATTGGTGGTAATCCAGGTGGTAGTTCTTCGGGAAAAACATCTTGATAGGACTTAAGTAGGTTTTGGACTGCTAAAAGTATTTCTCCAAGCTCCATAATACGGTCTCTAAATAATACTAGACTGATAGTTTTTCCTTTTGTTACCGCAGCTCTAAGTCCTTTTTTTGTCAAGAGCAGAGTTTCCTTAACTTTTTCTTCCTTCCTAATCGACTCATCATGAGCAATTTGTTCGGGTGTCATAGGAAGTAATTTAATAGTCCTACCGCCAAATTTTAGATTATAATTGTTGAGGAATCCGTCGTGTTGTACCCTTCGATCATAAAGCCATGGTCTTCCAAGTAGAAGATGACTCGCATTCATTGGCACGACATCGCAAAGGACCGCGTCTTTATACTTGCCAACAGTGAAATTGACGGTTACTTGCTTTATCACCTTGATGTCATCCCTATCGTCCAACCATCTTAATTTATACGGTTTAGGTTGACTAGTTGTTTCCAATCCAAGCTTTTTGACCATATCTTGGGAAGCTACATTGATGCAACTTCCTCCATCAATAATCATCGAACAAACTTTGTCCTTGACTGCGCATCTACTTTGAAAAATATTTTCCCGTTGGCAGTCCTCATTAACTTTCTTAGAAACAAGGGTCCTACGAATGACCAGTTAAAAGTGGTCCGTCTTGAGCAGCACATTCATCCATATCGTGCTCACTCTCGTCATCTACCTCTTCTTCTTCTTCTTTGTCGAGGTATTGACCTTCGTCATTTTTGCTTTCCCATTCTCCAGTAGATTCTTTAATAACCATCACTCGATGGTTAGAGCATTCATTTGCGTAATGTCCTTTGCCTAAACATCTGTAGCACTGGATATCACGGGGCTCTTTGTGCTTTAGGAGGGTTTGTTTGATTTTTGTCCGTCGGAGGGGGTTTGTTTTGGTTGAAGGGTGTCTTGGGTGGCCAATTACGGTTAACGGGTCTTTTCTCTTCGTTTTTCCATGGAGGTTTAGGTTTATCTTGATCCCAATGCCTAGGTGGAAATTTAGTTGGAAAATTGGTTTTACGCTTTCTTTTGAGTTGTCTTTCCACCGTGAAGACAAGTTAAATGACCATGTCCATGGTTTGCAATTGTTGTACTTCAACCGCATCTCCAATATCGCGGTTAAGACCTCGAATGAATCTCGCGATGAGTTGCTCTTGGGGTTCATCAATAGCACAACGCATATTGAGGGTTTCGAATTCCGTGATATACTCATCGACAGAGAGAGAATTTTGTCTAAGGTTGTGAAGTTGGTGGAAGAGTTCGTGCTTGTAGTGTCGGTGAATGAACCTTTTGTGCATTTCCTCTTTCATGGAATTCCACGTTGAGACGGGGTATCCTAGTGTACGCATCCTTTGGTTTTTAAGGTTGGACCACCATAATGCGGCGTGGCCCGTTAATTCAAGAGAGGCGAGTTGAATTTTAACTCGCTCGGAATAGTCGTGACACTCAAAGATTCTCTCTACCTTATCAATCCAATCAAGATACGTGTTTCCATCACATGTCCCATTGAAAGGGGGAATTGTCATCTTGACATTACGGAGGTCGTCGTTGTCCCTAAGACGATTAGGTCGGTACTCCTCATCATCTTCCGTCCAAATATCATCCTCCGAATTAAAATGACGTGGTCTTCTTCTTTGGGTTTCAACCCATTCCTCTTCCTCTATGAGTGGTTGAAAAGGTGCTCTACGCCTAGGGCTTTCGGGAATAATCCTAGAGGAGGTCTTTTGAGAAGGGGCACGTTCATGGAATTCTCTACGAGGAGGATTATTCAACATTGTTTGGATTTGTTGGGCGAGGCTATTAACTGTGCTTGTTAAGGCATCAATTTGTCCTTGCATGCCTCCTTGTGAGCTAGTCTCACCTTCGTGTCGTGTGCTTTCGGGTGTGGGAGTATTCCTAGCCCGATGTGGTTCTTGGTGGGGTGGATCTCGATTGAACCCACTTCGATTAAGCATCGTTAAGTGTTTTGATTTAATTAAATTTCTTGTCCAAGTTAAATTTCCTAAATTAGTGAGATGCTTATCTTCTTAATGTCTTAAGTAGTTTTAGTCACTAAGGAATAATTCTTAGCTAAGACAAAAATAAAATAGGGATCATGCTAAAATAGGTAGTCAACTCAACAATTTTAGATAAACACTTAACAATAACTAGAGAAATGATTTTTTTTTTTTTTTTTAACAATGACTTATCACCACAATTTAAACCAAGTTTTCAACTTTTAATTAAGGTCACTTAGAACAATATTAATAACAACTAATTAAGTCCAAAAACAGAAAATATTAAAATTTAGAACATCATTTTAATCAAGATATCATGCTGAAATTTTAACCCAAATATAGCAGAATTTTCAAGTAATGGCTAGCTCAAATTTGCTAATTTAAACCATGCTTTTGCTAAATTCTTGTTAGCCAATTTCGTGCATTCACTTAACAGTAAATATTAAGTAAATTTATGAGCTAAAACATGAACAACATTCAGCAAAATAATAGACAAATTTCGAGCTTAACAAAGGAGCAAAATCTATGTGATAATTTCAACAATAATCCGATTTTTGATATTAGTAGTTCCAAGTTGATTTGATGTACCAAAATTTCCAGAATATTAATATAGTGAATAGACAATAACTCAGTGCTAAAACAAGGTTAAAATGATAACAAGAGATGCCACAAAAATCGAAACTAGAGAAGCAATAATCCGAGGCAAATATAGTGAAAATTCGGGAAGATTATGCAACAACTATAAAACCGGTTTTGCAATTTCCTTCGGTCGATTTTTATGTTTGCTTTACCACCAAAATTTCAGCAGAGTTTTGGCTTAGATTTAGAGGAAAATAAGGATTCAAATAAAGCAAAGAAGAACGGTAAAACCGTGGCACAAAAAGGAGAAGAAACCGAGAAAAATAAAGGGAAGAAACTAAGAGATTTGGTGCTTTACCTTGTGCGTTTTCTTGTAGGATTGTCCACCATAATTTTCCACATTAGAACAAGCATTAATATAGCAAAAATAATGGTAGCAAGAATAAAAGTTAGATTAGCACAAGTTAGCTCAAGATTAGCACAAATATATAGGAAATTAATGCGAAAAATAAAAGAGCCGCTACCCCAGTTTTGTGTCAACTTTTGGCTATTGCTAAAGACAACTAAAACACATTGGGGAGCCTTGTGGCTCTGATACCAATTGACATGGGGTCCCTTAAAAAAAGAGGCCCGTGTACAACCCTCGATTATGCTAGGTTGTGCTCGGTTGGGTGAAAGTGTACAATATTAGATTAAAGATACAAAAATGCTAAAATAAATACAAGAAATAAACAAAGAGAATGTTAAGGATAGGGATGAATATATATATATTATTGTAGAGAAGAAATATGCAAAGAAAATTAAAGAAAGAGAAGACAATAGATGTTAGAAGAGGAAAAAAAATATAAGGCAAAGAAACAAAGAAAATGACAATAAAATAAAAGTGAGAGTGGGTGCTATGGTGGAGCTGAAATTTGATGTTGAGTGCAAAGTGAAGACAATAAAAGTAAAGAAAACCCTTGGTGGATCCGTGGAGCGAGCTTACGGTTTAAGCTCCCGGATACACGTTTTCCGTGAGGAAAACGACCACCGTAGGCCGGAGATTTTCTTCCTCGATCCAATTCCCAATGGAGATGGTGAGCGAATGAATAAGAGCTAACCTAGCAACCCAAGCTAGGTTAGCAATGGAGGCTAACTCCTCTTGGTTCAAAGAACCAAGGAAAAATCACCAAAAGAATTTGGGAGATTTAGGGAAATAGTAGTATATTGATTGACTAAAAGTTTGAATACATTCACCAATGCTATGCATTTATAGACCCCTAAGGTGGACTTGGGCTTGGCAAGAGTGAAGGAGAGCCATTAGATGAAGAAAAATAATCAATGGCTAAGGTGGAGCTCGGGTAGGCGTGCAGATCAACGGTGGGAGGCTGCTGGCGCGCGCGCTGATCGACGGTGGGCGCTGCTCCTCGCGCGCGTGCCCGGATCTTGCTGCTGCTGCCCGCTCCAGTTGGCGCTATCCTGCGCGCCAGCGAGCGCCCAGATCGACGGTTTGCATTCCCTCCGTGCCAAAAATGCATCAACGGCTCCAAATCATCCAAGTCATGAATCCATGCCCTCACCCACTCATATACCTGCAAAAATATACCTTTAGGAGTGGGCTTTTCTTTGGACCAAGTTTCTCCTTGGGCTCAATTTTGTTGAGGCTTCCTTTTTGTAACGTCCCTTAAACTATTCCTCGAAATTCCCGTAAATTTAAAAATTTACTTTTTATACTAGGTAAATCTCATAACATTGAGCGGAAATTAAATCATTGAAATCTTTTGGAAAATCTTTGGAAATTAATTTAAATAAAACATTCCAAAACCTCAATTCAATTTAAAACAAACAATTAAATGACAATTAAACCATCGGCCATTTGAGACAAAAGAGCACCGAAGCAGGGGAGGGGCAGAAGGGGCAATTCAGCCAGAAAAATCACAGGCGACCGAACGCTTGAGGGTGTGCGATCGGGCGCCCCTCGCACAGCCACCCGAACGCTCTTCTTCGAGCGTTCGGTCGGTTCACGTTTTGTTTCCAGAACGTGAAATCTGAACCTGAAACCGATCGTACGCCTCTCTACCCGCGTACGATCGCCAAACTCACTGGAAAACCCGAGAGTTCCGCGACCAATCACCTTTCTTTCCGCGATCAGTCGCTTCCCCCTCTTTCTTTCTTTCCTTCTTCTTTCCTTTCACTGCCCTGCACACCACATTTACACACACAAACACTCCTCTCTTTTCTCATTCCTTCTTCACACACCCTTACTCTTATCTTCGCTCAATCCTCAATCGACAATTCCCCCAATAACTAACCCAAACATAATTAAAATGTAACCAAACTTCATGCAAACCAACTGCGTGGTTCCATTTGAAAGTTTAACATTTCCTCCTATTTGAAAATATCAAAACATTACAAAACACTTTCAATTTTTCCAAAACGTTTAAAAACTTTAAAACATAAACCTATCCACTACCAGAACCAAACACCCTAAAATGTTCTAACTATACAACCATTGGCCCAAAAACATCCCGAAAACCCTTAAAACATCTAACCATGAGTCCCACGGGTCAGGTCAAGGATCGACTTGCCCAGCACGCTCCCACGGGCTATCTTTCTTCAACCGTTCATGCGTTGAGTGGAAGGATCTTCTCCTCACCTGTATCACGATCACCTACACCATACAGATACACTATGAGCTAAAGGCTCAGTAAGTTCTACGTAAATGCTTATGCATGAACATGTATGTGCAATCTTTATACACCGTCACTCATGCATTTCCTCATTCATTCATTGCATTCATTCATTAAAGGATCGACTGCCCAGCACGCTCCCACGGGCTATCTTTCTTCAACCGTTCATGCGTTGAGTGGAAGGATCTCATCCTCACCTGTATCACGATCACCTACACCATACAGATACACTATGAGCTAAAGGCTCAGTAAGTTCTACGTAAATGCTTATGCATGAACATGTATGTGCAATCTTTATAACACCGTCACTCATGCATTTCCTCATTCATTCATTCATTCATTCATTAATTCTCACCGTGACATTCTTTTGGTTACCGAAGCCTATCACTCGGCAGATGGATAGGGTCCGTCAAGCGGTTAGACAGCCCACACCATCTGAAGGGAGGGAAACCCGCTCACCATGGAACGCCGGGTCTGAACCTCACCCCGATAACCACATACAGAGGGTTGTTTACATGATACTTTACTTGCCTTTACGTGCATTTCTTTTTCATGAAAACTATGCGTAAATTTGTTTTCATGACGTTTTTAAAACTATGATGCATGAACAGATATAAACATAAAATAAACAACCAACATACGTACCATCAAGACGAATAAAACATAACCTAATAAACGACTAATCTAACTACCCAACAAAAGCAATTTAAAACAAACAATCCACTAAGATCCTCGACGCGACTTTGACGTACAGTGTAGGCCAATCGGCCATAGTAAGTCACCAGAACTTACCTGACGTCCGTTGAATGCTAGCTCTGTCGACGAGCGTGGTTCACCTAAGGCAATTCACAACAATTATCAATAAAATGCGTTTAAATCGTTAATGTCCAAATTAATGAAATCCTTAACTAAGGAAATTCTTCTAAAGCTATAACTTAATTAATAGAGGCATTTCAACAACCAATTCGCGCTCGATTCTACGAAACATCCAATAACGAGCTTTTCCAAAAACCCGAAATTCATTAAATTTAACATGTCTCACAAATTAGTTTAACTTCGTCTAATAACGTTCAATACGTCCTTTATATCCATAAACTCGATAAGCCTATCAATCTCGAACCCTAAATCGCGTTTTTAACGAAACCCTAAACGAAAATCCTAACATCCTAACTCCGTGAAAAATGAAAACCAACGTCCGAAAGCTGTAGAATCTTACCTAGAACGTTGATCAGAGGAGAAAACGTGAAGAACGGAGATCGGTCGGGGGAGAAACGGAGGTCGAAATGGAGAAATCGCCGTCGACGTGCGTGAGGGAGAAGAGAGAAATGCTCTCTGGTTTTCTCGCGGCAAGAAGAAAATGAGGAAAGAAGATTTATGTTATTTTATAATTTTGGTTTGGCAAATTACCGTTTTGCCCTTCCTTCTATTAAATATTTGTTTCGTCCTTTGTATCGTTAATTGACTAGCTATTCGGTTTCACCAAATCTCTTTATTTCACCAATAAATCCATCTTATTATTTGGGTTCTATTAAAACTGTCCGTTTGCAAAACGGACCCCGTTTACTATTTTTACTAAAACATCCTTTACATTTTGAGAAACGTAATTACTCGGAACTAAGCGTTACTACTTCGAAAATTCTCGTAATTTCCTTAAAATTCCTATTAATCATGAGGATCGTAATAAAGCTTTCTTTTCGTAAAACGGGCTTGATTTGACATATTTACAAAAATGTCATTTAAATTAAAATATTAATATCTCGAAAAGCCGGGTATTACATTCCATCCACCTTATTTAAAATTTTGTCCTCAAAATTTGCCCTAATTTATAGTCCTTGATATTAATGTTTCATATCGTGCGGCCTTATACTTCAATTTTATCATCTGTACTTACGGTCATTCTTCGTAGTCCCTAACCAAAACTCTCCACTGTACCCTTCAATATCGGCCTTAAATCTGTATTCTCTATCTTCGATTGATCGTACACTTCCTTACTAAAGTATTGAGCTTAGTCAAGTCCTTAAATCTCCAATAGATTTGCCCAAACTTCCCCGTAATTTCATTGACTCCGGTAGTAGTTGAAACGCATGTCAACCCAAATTTCTATATTCGCTCGGGTAACGACTCCTCGTAACCCAATCACCTATAGGATTTCTTGGTCACCTATCTTCTTGGGTAACCCATTGACCTTTAGAGGCTATTTCGGTGCGGGTTTTCTAATTAAGTCCTCGTTGTTATACTCTGCAACTATACGACTATAACGCTACTTGGTCTATGTGAGTCAAACTAGGAGCTACAGTCGCTACTTACTTAGGATCCTATCTCCTTTATAACTAACATCCTACGAACGTCATCCGTCATTTTAACTACGTTGACGAATTTGCTCGTTATTTCTTTAACTGAATTCTTCATACTATCTAAATTATGTTGGTTTATCTAACTTAAATCAATATTTGCTCTGAGCATGGTCGAATTTCTAGATCTCCTCATTGATGCGCTCTAAACTAATCATTCTAACCTAAGTCATTCATGCATTATCTGGTCTCAACTTGCAAAACACAAGTCGAACACTTGAAAATTTGCTAACTTAGCCTCACTTCTAAGCTTACTTAGATGGTTTCTGTGAGAATCTTCACTCTCTTCATTCTATAAATCGCAAATTTCAAAATTTGCAGACCTTTACACGCCAACCTATACTTCTAATCTTAACATCTCATTTAATCCCCACAATCTCTTTTACGTCTTCCCTAAATTTACACAAGGACTACATCGCATCTATTAACTAACCTTACCACCTTTCGCTCCTCCATGTCAGGTTTTAACTATTCTACTCAACAATTATCCTAAGTTTAGCTCTTGTATTCTATCTTCGTCTAGACACTCTCAATTTCACACGAATCCCAATATACGAACTTTTCGGCACCCCTTCATCTATTTAAACACACTCTCAGCATTTCAACAGTCTAGGGCATCCCTCTATAGGTTTACATCTGAACTTTCATCTTTCTCAATTAGTCGCGTTCTGATACTCTAAGGGGGTTGTCAATTAGACATAATCCCTACCTACTTAAAACCATATCTCATAGGATGTATTCCTCTAATTGTTACTAAACCTTCAGTGCGCAAACTCCGTTGATTAAGTCAAATTAATCCTACTAACGTATAACTATATTTTACATGGTCTTTATTGTCCCATATGTAGCCTACTGTCTTCTCTTCGAGGTTAGCCTAGTAATTCTTCTTACCCCCTTCTATTTTCTTACATTTCTATTTCTGAACCTAATATTATTATTAATATATATATTTTTATTATACACATATTGTCATAGAAGACGGTACCTGTAATTAGAGATGGCTGGACGCTATCGCCGACGTCACCGGGCTCAATAAAAGCAAATATTCTTGGGGCAACTTTCTTTTGGTCAGTAGCAGTCCTCGGACAATGTAGGGCATAGTGGCCCACCTCTCTGCATCTGTAGCACTTGTCCGTACCCAATATACAGGCACCAAAATGAGGTCTAGAGCACTTCGGGCATATAGGCTTCTGAGTAGATTCTTGGACTTGCTTTCCCTTTCCTTGGTTGCCCGTTCTGTCATAGGGCCTCTTCGCTCCCCGTGGTTGTGTTTGCTGTTGTCCCCTTGGTTGCCAGCCTTGATTCTGGGTCTGAGGATGGAGCTCACGAAAGAAGCCCTTAGCTGGCTCCTTCGGCCTAACGCAAGTCGCCCTGGCAGCCTCAATGTCCAAAGCTCTATCTGCGATGTCGGAATATGGCACATCAATAATACCTGATACAATAACGTGCATCCGAATCTCTGGATCTAGTCCCTCCATAAACTGGTGCACCTTTTCTTCATTGTCGCTGACAAGACGTGGTGCAAATCGTGACAAAGCCTCGAACTTCCTTATATACTCTGCAACCGAACCTGTATCCTTTAGCTGTGTGAACTCATTCCTCTTTGCCGCCCTCACTGTGCGGCTGAAATACTTATAAAAAAATATGGCCTTGAACCAATCCCACCTCATAATCGTCACGTCCGTAGTAGCTTTAATCGAATCCCACCAGAAACGGGCATCCATCGCCAAGTGGAAGGTAACATAAGCCACCTTACTCCCATTCCCCACCTCGGCATACTCCAACATATCCTCCATAACTCGGATCCATTTTCCGCAACAGTTGGATCCGATGAGCGGCCGTCAAATACTAGAGGCCGTAGACTCTGGAACTTCTGCATACCCTGGTTATTAGGAACTATCAAATCTTGGGCCCTCTGGTTCTCTCGGTTCACTAGGTTCTCGATTTGTTGTGCTTGCCGGTCCATGTGCTGAGACTGACGGTCCAATAAATCTGTAAGCCTATCCAGGGCGTCGTCCCTCGCATCACGTCCTCGAACCATTTTCTAACTCCTATATAATCAAAGCAATAATCCTAAGAAATCGAAATTAACCAAAGCAATTAAACATACTTACAGTTGAGGAAGGATGTTCGCGTAGTGGCTGTGCAGTCGAGCAGTCTACAGAATCGGTTTTAAAACCCGGGGGCTCTGATACCATAATTGTAACGTCCCTTAAACTATTCCTCGAAATTCCCGTAAATTTAAAAATTTACTTTTTATACTAGGTAAATCTCATAACATTGAGCGGAAATTAAATCATTGAAATCGTTTGGGAAATCTTTGGAAAGTAATTTAAATAAAACATTCCAAAACCTCAATTCAATTTAAAACAAACAATTAAATGACAATTAAACCATCGGCCATTTGAGACAAAAGAGCACCGAAGCAGGGGAGAGGCAGAAGGGGCAATTCAGCCCGAAAAATCACAGGCGACCGAACGCCTGAGGGTGTGCGATCGGGCGCCCCTCACACAGCCGCCCGAACGCTCTTCTTCGAGCGTTCGGTCGGTTCACGTTTTGTTTCCAGAACGTGAAATCCGAACCTGAAACCGATCGTACGCCTCTCTACCCGCGTACGATCGCCAAACTCACTGGAAAACCCGAGAGTTCCGCGACCAATCACCTTTCTTTCCGCGATAAGTCGCTTCCCCCCTTACTTTCTTTCCTTCTTCGTTCCTTTCACGCCCTGCACACCACATTTACACACACAAACACTCCTCTCTTTTCTCATTCCTTCTTCACACACCCTTAATCTTATCTTCGCTCAATCCTCAATCGACAATTCCCCCAATAACCAACCAAAACATAATTAAAACGTAACCAAACTTCGTGCAAACCAACTGCGTGGTTCCATTTGAAAGTTTAACATTTCCTCCTATTTGAAAATATCAAAACATTACAAAACACTTTCAATTTTTCCAAAACGTTTAAAAACTTTAAAACATAAACCTATCCACTACAAGAACCAAACACCCTAAAATGTTCTAACTATACAACCATCAGCCCAAAAACATCCCGAAAACCCTTAAAACATCTAACCATGAGTCCCACGGGTCAGGTCAAGCATTGACTGCCCAGCACGCTCCCACGGGCCATCTTTCTTCAACCGTTCATGCGTCGGGTGGAGGGATTTCATCCTCACCTGTATCACGATCACCTACACCCAGACACACTATGGGCTAAAGGCTTAGTAAGTTCTACGTAAATGCTTATGCATGAACATGTATGTGCAATCTTTATAAAACCGTCACTCATGCATTTCCTCATTCATTCATTCATTCATTCATTCATTCATTCTCACCGTGACATTCTTTTGGTTACCGAAGCCTATCACTTGACAGATGGATAGGGCCCGTCAAGCGGTTAGACAGTCCACACCATCTGAAGGGAGGAAAACCCGCTCACCACGGAACGCCGGGTCTGAACCTCACCCCGATAACCACATACAGAGGGTTGTTTACATGATACTTTACTTGCCTTTACGTGCATTTCTTTTTCATGAAAACTATGCGTAAATTCGTTTTCATGACGTTTTTAAAACTATGATGCATGAACAGATATAAACATAAAATAAACAACCAACATACGTACCATCAAGACGAATAAAACATAACCTAATAAACGACTAACCTAACTACCCAACCAAAGCAATTTAAAAAAACAATCCACTAAGATCCTCGACGCGACTTCGACGTACGGTGTAGGCCAATCGGCTAGAGTAAGTCACGAAAACTTACTTGACGTCTGTTGAATGCTAGCTCCGTCGACGAGCGTGGTTCACCTAAGGCAATTCACAACAATTATCAATAAAATGCATTTGAACCATTAATGTCCAAATTAATGAAATCCTTAACTAAGGAAATTCTTCTAAAGCTATAACTTAATTAATCGAGACATTTCAACAACCAATTCGCGCTCGATTCTACGAAACATCCAATAACAAGCTTTTCCAAAAACCCGAAATTCATTAAATTTAACATTTCTCACAAATTAGTTTAACTTCGTCCAATAACGTTCAATAGGTCCTTTATATCCATAAACTCGATAAACCTATCAATATCGAACCCTAAATCGCGTTTTTAACGAAACCCTAAACGAAAACCCAAACATCCTAACTCTGTGAAAACTGAAAACTAACGTCTGAAAGCTGTAGAATCTTACCTAGAACGTTGATTGGAGAAGAAAACGTGAAGAACAGAGATCGGTTGGAGGAGAAACGGAGGTCGAAATGGAGAAATCGCCGGTGGCGTGCTTGAGGGAGAAGAGAGAAATGCTCTCTGGTTTTCTCGCAGTAGAGAAGAAAATGAGGAAAGAAGATTTATGTTATTTTATAATTTTGGTTTGGCAAATTACTGTTTTGCCCTTCCTTCTATTTTATATTTATTTCGTCCTTTGTATCGTTAATTGACTAGCTATTCGGTTTCACCAAATATCCTTATTTCACCAATAAATCCATCTTATTATTTGGGTTCTATTAAAGCTGTCCGTTCACAAAACGGACCCCGTTTACTATTTTTACTAAAACGTCTTTTACATTTCGAGAAACGTAATTACTCGGAACTAAGCGTTACTACTCCGAAAATTCTCGTAATTTCCTTAAAATTCCTATTAATCATTAGGATCGTAATAAAGCTTTCTTTTCGTAAAACGGGCTTGATTTGACATATTTACAAAAATGCCATTTAAATTAAAATATTAATATCCCGAAAAGCCGGGTATTACACTTTTCCTTTGAAATGTTGAATTTTCTTCAACCCACATCCACCATCATACATCTAGTCCTAACCATTCAATCTAATGCATGCAATGTAAATTATAAATCCTTACAAAAAAAGCTAATGTATGCCAATGAGTTTGAAAAATAAAAATTATAATTTCAAGGCCCGGGAAGACAAATTCCCATAGGGTTTTCAGCAAGCTCCGTGCGAATGCTCCAACGGATGACATGGCAAGGTTTCTCCTCATTCTCCTTAGTCGGCTCCCAAGTGAAGTCCATGAGTGAATCGAAACCTGCAACAAGAGACAAGTCATTAGAACATTGAACTGTTAAATTTTGTGCCCGGGTTTGTGATCTTGTAACGGGCCTCCGAGGCACGTCAGAAGATAGCCTTAGAGTTGAAAGTTGCAATTTTTAACAACTTTCTTTTTGACTTACATCGTTTTGGCCATATCATGGTCGTCTCTATGAATTTGCCTTCTCATTTTTCCTTGCAACCGTGTCAAATTGTTATGTTTAAGTTAGTCCATTACAGTAGTTTTCCTTGAAGTCAATGTTTTCTTGAAAGTTTGAAAAACTCTAAATCGCGGTCATTCTCAACACTTATGAATCCTACCTGTCACAACCTGGAGGGGGGTCTTACGGAATGCCAGGTTGGGAGACTCGATTCTTGGAGAGAACTTGATCACCTAGCCCAAGGCTTGGTTCACAGCAGAAGACTATAACACAATCAAAAGTCAAGATCCACACAGTGAATACATATATAATAATGCAATAAAGTAAAAACAGTTCAATAGGTTTTACAAGTCCATGTCCAAATCCCTTAACTAATACAAGTCCAAATGAAAGTCAAGTTCTCACAAAGAAACACCAAAACACTCAACAGAGAAAATAATGAAAAGCTACTGTCAAATCTCAACTATTCACTGCCCTTGTTCTTTCTTAGAAGAGTGGGGGTCGTTTGGGGTGAATGACTAACTCAGTAGAAAAATTATACTAAATGCATATGTAAACCTTATTGTACATTTTAGTTCAAAACATGATGAGATAAACCAATGGTTCTCAAAACATTAATCAATGAAAACTCATTTCATCATTTTAAAGAAATAGGCTCTATAGGCCATCGATGAGGGAATAAGTCAAACATTGTTACATACAGAGACAAGTATATGAAAATACGTCATCATCGTTCTTATAACATAAAAATCACCCCAGTGAAAAAGGAAGGTCACTTAAGGACCCCTTCGATACACTAGCATAGAAAGGTCGCGATCTGATGATCCATCAACACCTCATGAGCGAGAAAGAAATGTGAAAGCAATGGCGATCCAAAAACTCGGGTAGCCGGTGAACAAACTCGGCACGACATTACACGTAATCCAATATACAAACATACCTGAAAGGGTTTAGGAAGTCGAAACCAAAGAAGGGCGTCATCATCTCCCTATTACCCATTTTCGTAAACGTGCAAACAAGACAATCTTCATGCAGCAAAAGATGTACTGAGATATCTTCTTGATACTTTGAAACCCAAACCATCCAAAGTATCATGAGGTTCATCCTCCCAAACATATATATATATATATATATCAAAGTATTAAACCATGCATCAATAGTAGACATGTAAATCGTACATACATACACGTAAAAATAGACGTGCTATCAACCAAGCCCTGTCATACTTTTATACAGTGGAAAACAATGATGCAATGCAATGCAAATAAGAATTTTTCTCTTCTTGTACATTGGAGCGAGAACCTCAGCAACTGGCTCAAAATTCATAAACTCGGCTGAGCCTAAAATGAAACTAAAGTTAGCAAATCCCTATCAACTAATAAGAAAGACACAAGGATAGGTCAAATACCGAGACTAATAACCCAATCCATAACTCTACAAACAGCCTTCGACCTTTTGGTCAACTTTTCAAGCTCTTAGGTTTACCCATGGTCGACACTTACATCACGCGGTCGACGCTACAAACTTCTCAGGTTTCAACCACATTTGCACTAGTGGTCAACACTTCTTCCACAAGTGTCGACACTTGCTGATATGTCACGGGCTCCTATCGGACTATCACAAACCAAGGTATATAAATTAATCAAATTCTCATCTAACCAGTTTGTCTATTTTTAATGTAAAGGCCATCTTAAAGCATGGATTGTAACATTGAAGAGGAAAATTGTGGTCCCTTTAACAAATATTGTAACCAAGCTCTTATATGCTTTAGTTTGTAGGAAACTTGAGTTTTACTTAAACCTTATTTGTTGGCAAACTTGTAGCCATTTTATTGTTAGGAAATCTGTATTTGTAATAGTTTTTAGAAGGTTTGGATTGATAAAAAGCTTGGAGTAAAAGGATGCTGATCAAAGTGAGGGGCACGCGCAATAAAGAGCCAAGCAGTAGCTGGGCGCGCAGCACAAAGGAAAGGGGTGCAGCAGGAGGAAGCTAGGCACAGCAGGGCGCGCACGGGAAGCCAGCAGTGCACGTAAGAAGGCCAGCTGATTGAAGAAAGCATGCACAGATGAAGACATGAGAGCGCATTAGAGGAGTGGAGTTGAAGGCGAGGAGAGGACGTCGCCAAGCAAAGGGAAAGCGCGTACATGCACACGTGGCCAATAGTACTCCAACAGCAAGTTTTTGCCAATGGTTCTCTTTGGCCATCGTTTTCCTTCTTTTTCCTGAACGATCTCTCCTCTATTTAAGCTTCATTGCAAGCTATTGTAACGTTTGTTAATAGATTGAATATTTGGAATAGAAATTTAACTTCAAGTGTGGAATTCTTTCCTCATTGTCTTGGTGCGTCCGAGAGCCTTGATGTTTATCATCAAGTTTTTCTTCATTGCCATCCGAGTTCCTGGGTTGCTCAATGGTTCTTACGACCATTCCTTCTCTCCAAGTCTTCTGAGGCTGTAAAAATTAAGAAGGATGGAAACCTTGGCCATCTGCTGGAGTCTTCTTCGCACGCGGAGTCGACTTCACCCGAGAGGCATTGTTGACGCTGAGTGGGCCAGCATTGGCTTCCCTCACATTCAATTCATCTCGTCGATCACTTTTGAGTAATAAGTAGCGAGTGCAAAGGACCTTTGTCCTGTTGCCGGAATTCATTTTTCCCGCGAAGTAGATTACTTTCGATGAGTGCATTGGGCACCTGACAAACCAGCAGGACCCCTTTCATCAATGTACGACCTCTGAGATATTTTCAGGTAGTAATACTAGGTAATACCCAGCACCCACCTCACCACCATTCACCATTTCTTGTTTCTTCTTCGCCTCTTTTCACGTAATTTTTATTTATTTTCTTTGTTTTTCTTCTGTCGCTTCTTGTTGTTTTTTTTCCTTGCTTTGCAGGATCCGCCTTCGTCTAGTTTCAGGTCCGTAACGCGTCACTTGCTCGGTCGACACTTTCGTCACGCGGTTGACACTTTTAAGCTCTTAGGATAGACAATCAAATGGCCTAGTAGTCAACAATTCTTCTTAAGGTGTCGACACTCTTTGAAAATAAAACATCCATGGTCGAAACTTCTTCTCAAGTGTCCACACATTAATCAGGTCTTTGCTGGAATGCATGACCGATTGACACTTCCCTTTAATTGTCGACAACTACGACGATTCCAGTGGAAGGGAGTTTGTACAACTCACCCTTCCACTCCATTTTTTGCCTCCAAACAATGATTAAACCTGCATAAACTCTAAATACATTAATATATCCAGACAAATCAAACAGATTTTAGATCCATTACTCAAATCTGTTTCCAAACAAAAACCCTAACTATGAATCCAAAAATGGAGAGGAGAAAGTGACTTACCCTTGATGTTCCTTCACGAAGGTTGATGCTCCAAGCACCACCAAGAACCAAGAACATTATCTCGTCCTCATACATCGACGAATCACAAATTCACCTCTCCCTCTCTCTTTCTCTTCCTTTTTCCTTGTGCAGTGGTCGAATGAGAAACCCAATAAGGTTTCTAAACATATTTTAATACAACTTTCATTATTTTTTTTACTTTAGCCCTTCACTTTATAGATTTATAAATTACACCCCACTTTAAATTAGACAAAAATTCTTAAAAATACAAGTTTTTACACTACCATTACCACATCATTTGGTTTCAAAGCCTAACTTGAAGGATAATGACCGGAAGTTGAGCAATTACATCTTCAAATCAAGATTTGAATGTACAGCCGCCTACCCAAACACCTAGCAAAGAAGCAAAGTTTAGTGCCCAAGATAAACTTGAATAGTTGAAAGTTTTTCTCTCAAAAATCACTTAACAATTTTAAGCATTAACAAATCAAAGATGTATAGGTAATGCCATGGATTCCATTTAGGGAGAAGAAGGAATAAAAATTTATATTCCATCATTTAGAGAAGCCAATTGAAAAAAAAATGATTATGTAGAATGGGAATAAGAGGTCAACAAAATTTTTCAATGTTATCGTTATTCATACAAAATTAAAGTTAAAGTTGCCTCATCAATACCACAAAAAATGTATCTTTGTTTGGATAGTCCATAATATTGAAAGAAGAAGAGATGTTAAAGAAGCCATAAACTCATAAGCAATGGTGAAAAGATTCATGAGAAGAAGGTATGATACACCTTCTTCTTGGAGTGAATATGAGAAAAATCTAAAGGATCAAAAGAACCTATGTTTGATACGTTTGCAATTGTTAAATCAGATTTTGCAGGACATCCTGAAGCAAAAAACTATTGCTGATTTATGGCTAAAGATAGAGCAGATGTGCATGAAGAAAATCCTGACGAGTAAGCTACACCTAAAGCAGCATTTGTATTCTCATGAGTTGATGGAAGGTAGTTCAGTTGAAGAACACTTGATCGCATTCCATGAATCAGTTTTAGATTTAGAGACAATGGTTGAAATTACGATGAGGAGGATTTGGGGTTAATTCTACTATTCTCGATGCCTGCTTGATATGGTTATTTCAAGTAGACTACTTTGTATAGTCAGTATACTTTAACTCTAGAGAAGGTTTATGGCACCTTGTTATCAAAGGAGAAGATGAAACAGATTGTTTTTGGATACGAGTATCGAGGAGAAGGACTCATTATTCGGGGTAGAACAGGCGAGTCAAACAAGAAAGGCTGCAATCAATTTTAGGGTGTGAAATTCAAATAAGAGTCAAGGAAGCTTGATAGAACATGTTACTTCTTTTGGAAGAAGGAGCACATCAAATCTGAGTTCCAAGAATTCCAAAATGTTAAGAGAGCTACTGAGAAACAAAAACAAACGATCACTTCCGGTAAAGTAGTTGTCACAAGAGAAGAAGACCATAGTGATGAAGATTTTTTAGTTGTGCCAGAGGAAAACTCAAAGCCAAAAAATGATTGAATTTTGGATACAACTTGTTTGTTTCACATGTGTTATAATAGGAATTGGTTTTTGACATATGAGACATTGCTAGAAGGTGTTATGTTATTGTGAAATAACAAACCTTGTAAGGTAGCTGAGATTGATACCATCAAAATCAAGATGTTTGATGGAATTGTGGGGATGCTAGGTAATGTGCGACATGTTCTAAAGTTGAAAAACATATGATATCTGTAACACCCGAGTTAACGGCCAGGTGATTTTCTTAACTGTATTAACGGTCATAAATATTTAATTTTCGTAGTTTAGGATTTATGCCAAGCTTAATTAATTACATGTGGATCTAAACTAGGTTGAGTGGCAAAGTTGTAATAATGGAGGATTGAGGCCTGTATTTAAAGAAAAAGAAAAGGATTCAAACCTCATTTAAACCACTGTAGCCGACATCCCCAACTTCCGGCGATTTCTTCTCTCCCAAGCTCTCGCTCTCTGTCAGGTGGAAATCCCTCCTTCGGCGATCGGTTTCCTTGATACTTCTCGGCTACTTTGTGCTCGAGGTACGGGTTTAACAATGTGGTTATCTGTTAGTTTATTAGTCCAGTTTTCCAGCTCTGTATTGAAGTTTGGATTCTTCAATGGCCGAATATTAATAAAAACATTTTGAAACCCAAGATAGGTAATGTCATTCTGAATCGATTCTGGACATTTAAAACAACCAACCTTGAGTTATCATTATCGAATCCGTCTGTTTTGGTTTTGGGATTTCGGGTTACATTGAGTATTAAACTAAGAACTCGGGAAGGACTCTTAGCTATTAGATCTTAGGATAACTCGAGATTATAACTACTAGGATTTTGTTTTAACTACTGCAATATAAATGTTTAGGTGAAGAAGTTTGAAGAGAAGGGAGCTCAAGTGCTAAGGAGACCAGGTAAGTGAATGTATTAAGATTTCCGGCTAATAGAGTCCTACATCGTGGGAGTACTAGGTTGTATAGATGTCAAATGTTTACTTTATGATAATGAGCCTGTCTGCACTTGAAGGATTCATGTATGTTGCGAGTTATACTATTTGAAGACCTGCTAGTGAATGTGAAGTTGTCTGCTCTGGTATGATCCTTGTCATGGTTTGATGAGTCAAAAGTCCTCATGTTCATGCATCATGAATGTTTCTCAATCATAAGAAAACGTTTTAACGCATGTTTTCCATGAACAAGATATGTATGTATATATGTATATATATAAGACTTATGCAACGTGGATTAAGTGAGGGTTGGGGGCGGTTCGGCGTATGTCACAGTCCAAAGAAGGACATATGAATACAACCCACAGTAGGGAACGAGATCAAACTCACTGTCGAACCCCCTTTACCGGCACAAATCCTCTCTTGATCCACATAACCTAAACAAAGAATATGAACAATGACTATAAATGATGAATATGAACAATGACTATGAATGATGAATATGAACAATGACTATGAATTATGAACATGATCAATGATTATGATTGATGAATATGATCCATGACTATGAATGATGATTACGAGCAAAGACATGAACAAGAAAAGACTTATGAGCATGCGATTTTCCCAACTTATGCATTCATGCATCCATGTTAGTGTTGCATTCCTTACTAAGCATTAGGCTTATAGTTTAAACCTTATGATGTAGGTGACGAGTTTTCAGGTGAGGGTGAGGAACTCAAGGTCAATGGAGACGTCTAAGCTTGGTTGCTGGAGGATGCTCAGTGTGACAGTGGAGACTGGATAGGCGATCAAGTTCTCTGGTTATACCCTTAGTAAGTCAGAGAGTTTATGATAAACAGATGACTAAGTAGAATAGTTTTCTTATAACAATGAGATTCGGATTTTGAATGGTTTGACCTCAGAGTCTGTTAACGATTTAAGGATTATTGAATGGTCTGTTTAGTTTAAGCCTTCCGCTATGTGTATCTTATATGAGATATGGTTTTCACTTATTAGAGTTTATAATTCCCAGGTTAAGGTTGGATGAGGTTGTTTATGATTATAGTGTTTACTGCGTAAGATAGAAGCTGGATGAGGCATTCATCCGGCTGACGACATCGGCAGGTGTCAAATGATAGGAATCGAACGATTGAGTCTTCCGGATGACGTCACTGGAAGATGTAGTATGTTCTTCATATAATCGCAGATGTAGAGTGTTAGCCATCGGATGATGAAGTGTTATTTTGTCGTCTAGCGATCAGCAGATGTAGAGTGTTAGCCCATCAGATGAGTGTAGAGTGTTAGCCATCAGATGATGAAAGTGTTATTTTGTCGTCTAGTGATCGGCAGATGTAGAGTGTTAGCCATCAGATGATGAAAGTGTTATTTTGTCGTCTAGCGATTGGCATATGTAGTGTTTGAGCCATCGGATGATGGAAGTGCTATTTTGTCGTCTAGCGATCGACAGATGTAGAGTGTTTAGCCATCGGACGATGTGAGGGTTTTCTTGTCGTTTAGTGACCGGGTCATGTTTTAATTATGCACGTGGGGAGCACATGTCCATCGGATGATGTTTCCCTATTTCACCGGAAGATGAAGTATATTTCCTCACCGGATGACGCAATGTCTATCGGTTGTTGCATGCAGATCCATGCAACTTGTACGTTGATTGGAAGCATGTACGAGGGACTAATTTTCCATCCATTAAGTTGAAGTCTTTAGGCCTGCTAGGTATACTGATATTAAAGAAAAAAAAAATAAAGAAGGAGAAAAGAGTTCAAATATGAGTTAAAGTTTTATGTAAAATCATGAATTTCGTGGCGATCCTCCCCGGGTCGTTACAATTATGGTATCAGAGCGAAACCGGGTTCTAAAACCGATTCTGCAGACTGCCTTCCAGCTCTGACTGTCACATGAGCACACTCCAACAACTGTAATTATTTATGATTTCAGTATATGTCATTAAGTTAAGATATATCTGTAATGATTTGTCTAGGAATCCCAAAATGGTTAGAGGTCAGCAGAGAGAGACCAATGAGGATAGCAATGCTATTGCTCAGTTGACCGAGTTAGTCATGCGCCAATCTCACCAGATAGAACGACTGATGACAGCTAGAGAGGAACAAGGCAACTCCAGCACTAATGCAACTCATGATCATGGGGGTGAGCGTTTCCACCGGCTTCGACCCCCGGTGTTTAATAGACATGTTTCAGATCCTATCTATGCTGAGGAGTGGATCTGAAAGATAGAAGACATGTTTAAGTATGCAAAGGTTGAAGAAGGGGATAAGGTCACCTATGCTGTCTTTCATTTGGAGTTAAGCGCAAGGCATTGGTGGGACTCGATCCAGAACACTGCTAATGCCGAAGCCATGACCTGGGAGATGTTCAAGACTGCTTTCTTTGACAAGTACTTCAATAAGACTGTTCGGGCCAACAAGAAGAAGGAGTTCATGAATCTGCGACAAACTGGCTCTGTGACGGATTACATATGCAAATTTGATGCTCTATCACGGTTTGCTCCCCGTATGATTGAGGATGATGAGGACAAGATTTACCAATTTGTTCAAGGGCTGAAGCCGAGTCTGTATGTGAAAGTAAAGACTGCTGGAATATACAATGTACCCTATGGTGAAGTGACGGCTAAGGCCTTGGAGCTGGAAGAGGCAGAAATAACAGCATATGCACAGCGTGAGCAGCCAAGAAAACTCACGAAGGACACTCAGCCGCCACCACGTCAGAACAAAGGTTGGCAGCCGCAACAGAACAGGGGACCACAGCAACAACTACAAGGAATAAAGAGACCCCTCAACCAGAATGATGACCAAGGAAAAGGAAAGAGGCCTTCTGCACCCTTATGCCCCACCTGTCAGAAGAACCACCCTGGCGAATGCAAGTTGCGTTCTTGCCGCTGTTTCAGATGTGATAAGGTTGGACATATAGTCAGAGACTGCTCCATGCCGCCAGATTCGAACCGTGCAAGGGTAGCACCAAGAGTCTATGCGATGATGGAGGATGAGGAAGCCGTGCAGCATACAGTCATAACAGGTACCATTACGATCTGTGGTTTTGCTGCTTACACACTTATAGATACAGGAGCCACGCACTCATTTATATCAACATTGTTTGTGTGCAATCACAACTTAGAACTTTTGCCAGCCGAAAGGCCATATGATGTTATGTTACCATCAGGGAAGTCCCTACATTCTGAACGGATTGTTAAAGGTGATGTTGTGTCCTTAGGAAGTAAGAAACTATATGTAGAACTGATTGTAATTGACATGAAAGGGTATGAGGTGATATTAGGAATGAATTGGTTATTTAGGCATTGTGCCACAATAAGTTGTAGATCTGAGATGGTTGATTTTCGACCCCCAAATGGTGATCATTATTCCTTCCAAGCTATCCCTAAGATAAGTAAAATACCAATCATATCCTCACTAGAAATTTATCGGTTATTGAAAAATGGTTGTGAGAGTTACTTAGCTACCATAATGGATGTTCGGGTGAAGAATAAGATTGAGTTACAAGATATCCCCATAGTCAGAGAGTTCCCTGAGGCATTTTTGGATGACTTGCCAGGATTACCACCTGATAGAGAAATAGAGTTTGTAATTGATACATACCCCGAGGCATTACCTGTATCTAAGAACCCTTACCGTATGACACCTGTTGAGTTAAAGGAGTTAAAAGTTCAACTACAGGAATTAGTAGACAAAGGGTTTATACGCCCTAGTAGTTCCCCTTGGGGTGCACCTGTCTTATTTGTCAATACGAAAGATGATTCTCTTAGAATGTGCATAGACTACAGAGAACTAAATAAGTTGACAATCAAGAATAAGTATCCCTTACCCCGAATTGATGATTTGTTTGACCAACTGCAAGGAGCAAAGGTGTTTTCAAAAATAGATTTACGTTCAGGTTTTTACCAACTGAAAGTTAAGGAAGGAGATATACCAAAGACAGCCTTCAGAACCCGTTATGGACACTACGAATTCTTGGTCATGTCATTTGGACTGACCAATGCACCTGCAGCCTTTATGGACTTAATGAATCGTGTGTTTCGGGAGTATTTGGATAAATTTGTAATTGTGTTCATAGATGATATCCTGATATACTCACGGACAGAAGCTGACCATGCAGAGCATTTAAGAATAGTTTTGACAACATTGAAGAAGCACCAAGCTTTATGCCAAATTGTCCATGTAACGACCCTAAAACCGTACCCATTTACCCGTATAAATTTTTCATTTTCTTTTATACTAGTGTTGATGCGGAAAACAATTTAAAATCATTTGCGTAAAACATTTAAAACAATTAAAACGATTATGAAAACTATTATTTAAAACTATAATTAAATCAATTTACAATTAAAATGAAAGAGGGCAGAGTTGACATTTGCGCTGCAAAGAAACAGAGATCGATCGCTGCACCACAGCAGGGATCGATCGCTGAGGCCATGCGCCTCAGCAGAGATCGATCGCTGAGGCCATGCGCCTCAGCAGAGATCGATCGCTACATCTCTCCCCATCTCTGTTCTTCTTTTTCTTTTTCTATACAAGTGCTCTCTGGAATCCGAATTCCAGAGAGCAACCATCAACTTCCCTCACCATTTCTCCTCCATTCACAAGTCTACTTCTACACATTTTTCCATTAAACTTTAACATAACATCATTCATTTCTTATTTCCTCATCCACCAAGTATAGACAACATAAAACCTGCCCTAGAACGTGATTAAAACGTAATAAACTTTCATAAAAATAAATAGCGTGGATCCATTTAAAAACCAGACGTTTCCTTCTATTTAAAATTTACCAAACAGTTTATAAAACAGGTTTCAAAACGTCAAAACATTAACCTATTAACTAACCAAATCCAAGCATCCTAATATAATTCAGCTATACAATTCATATCACGTTCCCCAAATCATATACCTACATTCCCCACGGGTCAAATTACGCACCGACTGCCCAGCACACTCCCACGGGCCATCTTTCTTCAACCGATCATGCCTCGGGTGGAGGGATCTCATCCTCACCTGTGTAGAGGTCACCTACACCATAAACATAAGTCGTGAGCTTAAGGCTCAGTAAGTCTACGTGAATGCAATGCATGCTATGCGTGCCGTTCATAAAAACATGCTTCCTACCTTTTCGCTATTCATTTCATTTCTTGTACTTATACTTATACTTGTACTTTACCGTGGCCTCACTCTCGCTAGATAGGAGCGGCACATCCTTCGGTTGGATAGCCCCTCGTATCTAATCGGGGGGAAAACATGCTCCCCAAGCAGCCATGTCTGAACCACCACCACCGTCGAAACAGATTACATTCATTCTTACATTTTCATTAACCTTTTTCCTTTTCATAAGAACATGCATAGAAATTCCTTTTTCGTACTTTTTCAGAAACATGATGCATGAACAGATACAATGCTATAAACATAATTAAAACATACAACATAGAACCATCATACGTACCATCAAGACACTCAAGCACAACCTACAAAAGAAACTAATCTTAACTACCCAACCAAAGCATTTAAACAACAATTCTCCAATTTCCTCGAACAACAAAAGATCTCATGGTGTAGGCCAATCGGCCAAACAGGTCACGAAAGACTTACCTGATGTCCGTTGAATGCTAGCTCCGTCCACGGGCGGGTGCACCTAAGGCAATTCACAACAATTAACACTAAAATGCAATTGAACCAATAACGTCCAAATTAATAAAATCCTTAACCAAAGGAGTTTCCTAAAAATTCCAATTTAACTAATCGAGGCGCTTTATCGAACAATCTACGCTCGATATCACAAACCACCATTTACGAATTTTTTCTCTAAAAACCCTAAATCTCACCAATTTCGACTTTTCTCACAAATCACTATAATTTCGTCCAATAACGTTCCATACATCTTTTATATCTATATTTACAGTAAATCTATCGATTACGAAACATAATCGACATTTTAACGAAATCTTAAACAAAATCCTAAATCTTAGAAATCGAAATCTAACGTACCAAAGCTACGGAATCTTACCTATAGCGTTGGGTGGAGAAGAAAACGTGAAGGAACGGCATTGATCGGAGGAGAAATCGGCGTCGGTTGAGGGAGAATCGCCGGCGTGCGTGAGGGAGAGAAACCAGAAGCTCTCTGGTTCTTCGCAAGGAGAGAAACAAACGAGGGAGAAGAGGATTTAAGTTGTTTTTATAAAATTACTTTGGCAAATTACCATTTTGCCCTTACTTCTATTTTATATTCATTTAGTCATTCGTTTCGTTAATCGGCTAACTATTCGGTTTCACCAAATCTCCTTATTTCACCAATAATTCCAACTTATGATTTGGGTCCTAACAAAACTGTCCGTTCACAAATCAGACCTCGTTTACTATTTTTACTAAAACGTCCTTTATATTACGAGAACGTAATTACTCGGAATTAAGCGTTACTACTCCGGAAATTCTCGTAAATTCCTTAAAATCCATATTAATAATTAGGATCCCAACGAAACCTTCTGTTCGTAAAACGGGCTTGATTTGACATATTTATAAAAATGCCATTTATAATAAAATATTAATATCCCTAAAAGTCGGATATTACAGTCCAAGTGTGAATTTTGGTTGGACAAGGTTAATTTTCTTGGCCATGTAGTTTCTGCTAATGGCATATCAGTGGACCCGACCAAAATTCAGGCAGTAAAGGATTGGCCACAACCAAAGAATGCCAGTGAAGTCCGCAGTTTCCTTGGATTGGCAGGCTATTACAGAAAGTTCATCAAAGGATTTTCTATGATAGCTAAGCCCCTCACGAATTTGACAAAGAAGGACAATAAATATTCTTGGACCGAAGCTTGTGAGAATAGTTTCCAGATCTTGAAGGTGAAGTTAACAACAGCCCCGGTATTGACCATTCTAACCGAAGAAGGAAAGTTTAGTGTATTTTGTGATGCATCAAAAGTTAGTTTGGGCTGTGTTTTGATGCAAGAAGGCAAAGTTGTAGCATATGCCTCTAGGCAATTAAAGAGTTACGTACAGAACTACCCCACCCATGATTTGGAATTAGCCGCTGTCGTTTTTGCCTTGAAGATATGGAGACACTACTTATATGGACAGCAGTGTGAGGTGTTTTCTGACCATAAAAGTCTGAAGTACCTCTTTACACAGAAGGAATTGAACATGAGGCAGAGGCGTTGGTTGGAATTTGTCAAGGATTACGACTTTGAGATCAACTATCACCCGGGTAAGGCTAACTCTGTAGCTGACGCATTGAGCAGGATGTCAACAACAATGCAACCCGTTGTATCAACTATGTCTATACCTTTGAGGACGGAGATTCAGAAATTGGAGTTGGAGATAGTTCCAGAGTTATCAACCTTACTTGCCGATTTGACCATTCAACCAACAGTTTTGGAAAAGATCAAGGAGGCACAACAGAAGGACTTTGAGGAGAATAACAGCATGATGAACAAGGTGAAAGACACCACCTCCGAGTTTAGTCTTTCCAAGGATGGGATTCTGAGGTTTAGAAATAGATGGTATGTCCCTAATGATGAAGGATTACGTAAGTTAATCTTGACCGAGGCACATTCGTCTTCCTTTTCTGTGCATCCTGGAAGCACCAAGATGTATCGAGACCTGAAGTTACTCTATTGGTGGCCAAACTTAAAGAGAGATGTTGCTAAGCACGTAGAGTCATGTTTGGTTTGCCAACAGGTTAAAGCTGAGCACCAACGTCCAGGAGGTACCCTTCAGCCTTTACCTATTCCCGAGTGGTAGTGGGAACACATAGCTATGGATTTCATCGTAGGACTGCCTAAGACAACCAAGGGACATGATAGTATTTGGGTTGTGATTGATAGATTGACAAAGTCAGCCCATTTCTTACCAATAAGGATAACCTACTCGATGGACCAGCTTGCTGATCTTTATGTACAAGAAGTTATTAGGTTGCATGGAATTCCTGCATCTATTGTCTCTGATCGTGACCCTAGATTCACCTCCCGGTTTTGGAAAAGCTTACAAGACGCATTAGGTACAAAGTTAACCTTCAGTACTGCCTTCCACCCACAGACAGATGGTCAATCTGAAAGGACTATTCAGATACTTGAAGACATGCTGAGGGCATGTGTACTTGATTTCCAGTCATCCTGGAGTAGATACTTACCCCTGGTTGAGTTCTCCTACAATAACAGCTACCAGTCCACCATAGGTATGGCACCTTATGAGGCGTTGTATGGTAGGAAATGTAGATCACCTCTGTATTGGGATGAAGTTGGTGAAGCAAAACTCATAGGTCCCGAGATGTTGTAGCAGATGTCAGACAAGATTGTCATTATTAAGAGGAGGATGGTTACTGCACAAAGCCGACAGAAAAGTTTTGCAGACAAGAGGAGGAGAGATCTTGAATTTTCTGTTGGTGATGAAGTTTTCCTGAAGGTTTCACCATTTAAAGGAGTGCTAAGATTTGGCAAAAAGGGAAAGCTTAATCCACGATTTATTGGACCATTCCCTGTTATAGCTAGAATCGGTAGTACAGCTTACAGACTGCAGTTGCCTCCATCATTGGATAAAGTCCATAATGTTTTCCATGTGTCAATGTTAAGGAAATGTATACGGGACCCTATACAAGTTGTTAAACCAGTGGAATTTGAGATTGAGCCGACACTAACATATGAAGAGAAGCCAGTGCAGATATTGGAATCCGCAGTTAAGACTCTGAGGAATAAAGAGATTCCGTTGGTCAAAGTTTTATGGAAGCATCATGGCATAGATGAAGCCACGTGGGAGCGACGACAGGACATGTTAGACAAGTATCCAGAGTTGTTTGTTTGATCAATTTTCGGGGATGAAAATTTTGTTTAAGGAGGGGTGGATGTAACACCCGAGTTAACGGCCAGGTGATTTTCTTAACTGGATTAACGGTCATAAATATTTAATCTTCGTAGTTTAGGATTTATGCCAAGCTTAATTAATTACATGTTGATCTAAACTAGGTTGAGTGGCAAAGTTGTAATAATGGAGGATTGAGGCCTGTATTTAAAGAAAAAGGAAAGGATTCAAACCTCATTTAAACCACTGTAGCCGACATCCCCAACTTCCGGCGATTTCTTCTCTCCCAAGCTCTCGCTCTCTGTCAGCTGGAAATCCCTCCTTCGGCAATCGGTTTCCTTGCTACTTCTCGGCTACTTTGTGCTCGAGGTACGGGTTTAACAATGTGGTTATCTGTTAGTTTATTAGCCCAGTTTTCCAGCTCTGTATTGAAGTTTGGATTCTTCAATGGCCGAATATTAATAAGAACATTTTGAAACCCGAGATAGGTAATGTCATTCCGAATCGATTCTGGACATTTAAAACAACCAACCCTGAGTTATCATTATCGAATCCGTCTGTTTTGGTTTTGGGATTTCGGGTTACATTGAGTATTAAACTAAGAACTCGAGAAGGACTCTTAGCTATTAGATCTTAGGATAACTCGAGATTAGAACTACTAGGATTTTGTTTTAACTACTGCAATGTAAATGTTTAGGTGAAGAAGTTTGAAGAGAAGGGAGCTCAAGTGCTAAGGAGACCAGGTAAGTGAATGTATTAAGATTTTCGGCTAATAGAGTCCTACATCGTGGGAGTACTAGGTTGTATAGATGTCAAATGTTTACTTTATGATAATGAGCCTGTCTGCACTTGAAGGATTCATGTATGTTGCGAGTTATACTATTTGATGACCTGCTAGTGAATGTGAAGTAGTCTGCTCTGGTATGATCCTTGTCATGGTTTGATGAGTCAAAAGTCCTCATGTTCATGCATCATGAATGTTTCTCAAGCATAAGAAAACGTTTTAACGCATGTTTTCCATGAACAAGATATGTATGTATATATGTATATATATAAGACTTATGCAATGTGGATTAAGTGAGGGTTGGGGGCAGTTCGGCGTATGTCACAGTCCAAAGAAGGACATATGAATACAACCCGCAGTAGGGAACAAGATCAAACTCACTGTCGAACCCCCTTTACCGGCACAAATCCTCTCTTGATCCACAACCTAAACAAAGAATATGAACAATGACTATGAATGATGAATATGAACAATGACTATGAATGATAAATATGAACAATGACTATGAATGATGAACATGAACAATGACTATGAATGATGAACATGATCAATGATTATGATTGATGAATATGATCCAGGACTATGAATGATGATTACGAGCAAAGACATGAACAAGAAAAGACTTATGAGCATGCGATTTTCCCAACTTATGCATTCATGCATCCATGTTAGTGTTGCATTCCTTACTAAGCATTAGGCTTATAGTTTAAACCTTATGATGTAGGTGACGAGTTTTCAGGTGAGGGTGAGGAACTCAAGGTCAATGGAGACGTCTAAGCTTGGTTGCTGGAGGGTGCTCAGTGTGACAGTGGAGACTGGATAGGCGATCAAGTTTCTGGTTATACCCTTAGTAAGTCAGAGAAGTTTATGATAAACAGATGACTAAGTAGAATAGAGTTTTCTTATAATAATGAGATTCGGATTTTGAATGGTTTGACCTCAGAGTCTGTTAACGATTTTAAGGATTATTGAATGGTCTGTTTAGTTTAAGCCTTCCGCTATGTGTATCTTATATGAGATATGGTTTTCACTTATTAGAGTTTATAATTCCCAGGTTAAGGTTGGATGAGGTTGTTTAATGATTATAGTGTTTTACTGCCGTAAGATAGAAGCTGGATGAGGCATTCATCCGGCTGACGACATCGGCAGGTGTCAAATGATAGGAATCGAACGATTGAGTCTTCCGGATGACGTCACCGGAAGATGTAGTATGTTCTTCATCGGCAGATGTAGAGTGTTAGCCATCGGATGATGAAAGTGTTATTTTATCGTCTAGCGATCGGCAGATGTAGAGTGTTAGCCATCGGATGATGAAAGAGTTATTTTGTCGTCTAGCGATCGGCAGATGTAGAGTGTTAGCCATCAGATGATGGAAGAGTTATTTTGTCGTCTAGCGATCGGCAAATGTAGAGTGTTAGCCATCGGATGATGAAAGTGTTATTTTGTCATCTAGCGATCGGCATATGTAGTGTTTGAGCCATCGGATGATGGAAGTGCTATTTTGTCGTCTAGCGATCGGCAGATGTAGAGTGTTTAGCCATCGGACGATGTGAGGGTTTTCTTGTCGTTTAGTGACCGGGTCATGTTTTAATTATGCACGTGGGGAGCACATGTCCATCGGATGATGTTTCCCTATTTCACCGGAAGATGAAGTATATTTCCTCACCGGATGACGCAATGTCTATCGGTTGTTGCATGCAGATCCATGCAACTTGTACGTCGATTGGAAGCATGTACGAGGGACTAATTTTCCATCCATTAAGTTGAAGTCTTTAGGCCTGCTAGGTATACTGATATTAAAGAAAAAAAAATAAAGAAGGAGAAAAGAGTTGAAATATGAGTTAAAGTTATATGTAAAATCATGAATTTCGTGGCGATCCTCCCCGGGTCGTTACAATATCGTTGACTATTTTTTATCTAAAAAGGTACAAGTAAAGCACTATCAGTGGAGTTAAAAAGATCAAGTATGGATTCGATCGTTATGTTAAAGAGAAACAAGAAGACTTAAAATTTTAATGTGTTACATGGTTCTACAATGACGGGTAATAAAGCTGTTAAATTTGTAAATTCGCCTTCTAAGAGATTGTTTGAGTAGACTCGAACGAATTAAGATTCTTAGATGAAGGACAAGTTGGGATCTGAGTGTACATCAGCGTCGGTGAGTCAGCTTATTACAATATTCAGTCACATGTTTCAGTTTCACGTTAGAGTGATATCGCAAAAGGGAGAACCAAGTTGAAGTTTAAAGCTCCGAGGCGATATTGTCAAACTAGTTTTGTGGGTTATGCATTGAATTTGTTCGAAAGTGTAACACCCGGTTCTATCAAACCGATTTTTTTTTTTAAATTAATGGCACACTTTATACGATAATATTAAAGGTAGGGTTAATGGATGTTTAGGCAAGGGCGTAAGGGTAATTGGAAATTTGAAAGTGGATAACGTATTTAAGGAAAGGGGTTTGGGTTTAATGCACTGTAGCCGCCACTATTTCCAATTTTCCCTCTCGGCCTTTAGCTCTCCAGCAGGAACCTCTGGGCGATTTCTTTCTTGCTCGACTCTCTTTCAACTTAGGTACGTTTTTCCTCATTCTCTTGCGTTTTAGCAGTTAGATAACTGAGGGAGTACAATGTGAGGATTTCAAGGATGTGTAGATGAGAGTAGGTTCGGGTTTTTGGGGATAAATGGAAATGTGCAAGCAGTAGAGTTCCAAACTGGTTTCCTTGTTCTTCTGGTTAATTTTTGGTAAAATTTAGTGAATGTTTGATTGATGTTCTGTTATGAACTTAGGTGAGCGAGCTTCTAAAGTAGCTTACAGCCGAGCGATTTTCAGGAGAGCCAAGTAAGTAGAGTATGCTTGTGCCTTCAGGCCTACATCACAAAACAGTAGGGTTGTGCATGCTTGAATGTGTTTGTATGTCATGCATCATATTTTTGAAAATTATGCGAAAATGAATTTATATGAAATGGCATGGTAAGGAATGAACAGACTGTAACAGTTGTTAAGGGAACTAATCCGGCCCTTAACCAAGAGAGAGGATGTATGACTTTGGGAGAAGTGATCCAACTCCCAATTTCACAGGGGGATCAGATCAGAACGAATGCATATGCAACTGAGATGAGAAAGTAGAAACTGCATGATTAGGAATTTATGTTTCAGCATTCCATTTCATTATTGCTTTACTTACTTAGCATTAGGCTAATAGATGAGTTGTGTGATGTAGGTGAACAGATAACAGAAGGTGTGTACTCTGAATATGTTGAGGATTAGGCTGTTGAGGGAGCACTTCAATGCCACAGATTGGTGATTCTGATGAGGTGGATTAACTGATGTCAGTAGATGTGAAGGTTTAGTGAACCATGATTTATTTTAAGTTTTGTTGAGTTTTCTAATAACAGAAGTGGTTTTAATGTTTTTGAATACGTTGGTGAGATTTTGCTGATAATGATACTCTGTTGGATTTATTAGTGGTGTTTACTAAATTTTGGAGTAATACACGGATTTAAATAGTTTGAACGATTTTTAGTAAAATGCTCAAATTCTTTTGGTAGTCGGAGTCTTCTTTGTTAGAGTGAAAATGTTGCTATGCTGTTTTCATTGAGTATTTTTTATCTATCGGTAGATGAAGTCTATCGGCAGATGTAGGGTTGTTGTTCTGTTGTCTATCGGAAGATGTCTTCAGTAAAGTCATCGGATGATGTCTTCAGTAGAAGCCATCAGAAGATATAAGTAGAAAATTTGTCGTTTTGTAACCGGATAATGTCGAGTATTTTATCTATCGGATGACGAAGGTAAAAGTCTTTTGTCGTTTTGTAACCGGATGATGTCGAGTATTTTATCCATCGGATGATGAAGGTAAAAGTCTTTTGTCATTTTGTAACCGGATGATGTCGAATAATTTATCCATCGGATGATGAAGGTAAAAGTCTTTTGTCGTTTTGTAACCGGATGATGTCGAGTATTTTATCTCTCGGGAGATGTGAGTAAGTGTATTTGTCGTTTTGTGATCGGCAGAGGCTGGATGGATGATTCATCCGGTTGACGTCATCGGTAGATGCGAGTAGCAAAACTTGTCGTTTTGCGATCGGCAGAGGTTGGATGAACGATTCATCCGGCTGACGTCATCGGTGGAAACCTTCGGATTTGTTTATGCCCTTTTCGTTGACTTTGTTCAGGGGATGATGTGTTTGACTTTTATGAACTTTAAGTATTTCACGCGTAAGCCTTCATCTCTTCCGGCCGAATTATTTTCTTAATATTTTTAACTGATTATTTGAACACTGTTTTATAGTTTTGCTTAACTTTGCTTTGCTCAAAGATTTTCCGCTGCAAGTTTTTGTGTTTTTAGCAAACGTTTCAATTTGACTTCCGATCGAAGTTTAAATTTGGTCCAAAATTTCCTAGTTATGTTCGGATCTATGAGTAACGAACTGAGTTTAGAAACTCGGGGCGTTACAATATGGTATCAGAGACATTCAGTTAAACCGTTCAAAAGATTACTCATCAGTGTCGATCGTCGCATGGGAGTACTCCAACAACTGTAAGTGTTCATGTTAACCTTAGTTATGTTTATGAGAGTAGTTAACCTTGAACAGGAGTATAGAAAATGGCTAGACGACTAGGAAGACCAAGAGTACCAAGAGAGATGCACAACTTGAGAACTGAAGAAGATCCTAGCGTGATCAGGCATCTGACAGAATTGGTGCGTCAGCAAATAGACCTAGTGCATCAGCAGTCCGATCAGTTAGGAGTGCTGTTGAACCGAGAGGTACAAGGAAGTGCCAACTCGAGTTCTAGCAATGAACATTCTGGAGATAGATTAAGGAGGCTACGACCACCTACGTTTGATGGACAGTCATCTGATCCGGTTATTGCTGAAGGGTAGCTTAGAAAGATTGAGAGTATGTTTAGGTGCGGCAACATTGGGGAAGGAGACAAGGTCACATTGGCAACGTTTCATTTGGCTGGTGATGCTCAACTCTGGTGGGGAACAATAGAGACCACCACTGATGTTTTGGCGATGCCTTAGTCACAATTCAAGGACATTTTCAACGAGAAGTATTTCAACAGTACTGTCCAAACTGCAAAGAAGTTGGAATTTCTGAACTTGAAGCAGACAGGGTCTGTGGCCGAGTACAGTAGGTAGTTCGAGTCCCTGTCCAGGTTTGCTGGACATTTTGCTCACAGGGACGAGGATAAGGTGTTTAAATTTGTGCATGGGCTGAAGCCAAAAATTTACCGAGGAGTTAAATTTTGTGGTATTAAAGGCTTGTCATTCAGTGAAGTTGTGTCTACTGCTCTGGAAGTGGAAGAAGCTGAAGGGAAGTGTGCTGGACCAAAAGAGGTTCCACAAAAGTTGGTCCAGCCACACCATCAAAGGAGAATGAAGAAGCCTAGTGAAGGCCAGAGTAGCCAAGGATCAGGAGAGAAGGTACAGAATGTCAGGAAATTCCCCTAGTGTCCTAAGTGCTTGAAGTACCACCCGGGCGAGTGCAGATTGGGCTTTGGGAAGTGTTTCAACTGTGAGGAGATTGGACACACGATCAAAGAGTGCCCGAAGCCTAGAATCACCAGATGCTACAATTGTAACAAGGTCGGCCATATTAGCAGAGACTGCCTAGCTCCTAAGAGTGGCCCTGCTATGGTTAAACTGAGGATATTCTCCATGATGGAGTCGGGTGATGATGAACAGCCTGCTGTTGTGTCAGGTACTATACTGGTCAACTCTTTACCCGCTTTTACATTGATAGATTCTGGTGCAACACATTCATTTATAGCATCTGCATTTGCTGATAAGTTAGATGTAAAGCTTACCCCTACTGAGCATGTGTTTAATGTTGCATTACCCTTGGGTGAACGCATGCACTCTAACCGAGTGATACTTGATAGTGCTGTATTTGTAGGAAACATGAACCTACCTGCTAACCTCATTATTATGGATATAATGGGATTTGATATAATCCTAGGAATGAACTGGTTGTTTAAGCACCATGCCACAATTGATTGTAGGACAGGAATAGTTAGTTTCCAACCCCCTGGTGGTTTGAAACATACCTTCCAAGCTCTAAAAAAGAGTAAGGAAATGTCTGTTATGACCTCTATAAATTGTGGACCCTCACCATGCAGAGAGTACTTATGCTTCTTGGCCAGTGTTTTAGATACACAACTAGTAGGAAAAGCAACTCCCCAAAATGTCTTAGTTGTCCAAGATTTCCCAGAAGTATTCCTAGATGACCTTCCTAGTTTACCGCCAGATATGGAAATTTAATTCATTGTAGATGTTTATCCCGGCGCTGAGCCTGTGTCTAAAAATCCATATAGATTAGCACCAACAGAACTTAGAGAATTAAAGAAGCAGTTAGAGGATCTGTTGGAGAAAGGGTTCATGCGTCCTAGCTTTTCACCGTGGGGTGCACCTATTCTCTTTGTAAAAAAGAAAGATTGATCGATGCGTATGTGCATTGATTATAGGGAATTGAATAAGTTAACTGTCAAGAACAAATATCCATTACCGAAGATTGATGACCTATTTGACCAACTCCGTGGTGCACGAGTTTTCTCTAAGATTGAATTGAAGTCAAGTTACTACCAACTAAAAGTCAAAACTGAAGATATTTCAAAGACTGCCTTTCGCACAAGGTATGGACATTATGAGTTTTTGGTTATGTCCTTTGGATTGACAAATGCACCGGCAGCCTTCATGGATCTTATGCATAGAGTGTTTCACGAGTATTTAGATAAGTTTGTCATAGTATTTATCGATGATATTTTAATCTATTCCCGTTCCAAGGATGAGCATGTTAGGCACCTGACCTTGGTGTTGGAAGTATTAAAACAGCACCAACTATATGCCAAGTTTTCTAAGTGTGAGTTTTAGTTGGACCAAGTTCACTTTTTAGGACATGTTATCTCTGGAGACGGAACATCTGTCGATCCAGCTAAGGTTCAAGCAGTTAAGGAATGACCCCAACCGAGGAATGCTACAGATATCAGGAGTATTCTTGGACTAGCAAGATATTATAGAAAGTTCATTGAAGGATTTTCGAAGATTGCTACACCCCTTACTAAGTTAATAAGGAAAAATGTGAAGTATATATGGACTGACGAATGTAAGCATAGTTTTCAGACCTTGAAATAGAAACTGACCAATGCTCCAATTTTGACCCTTCCTGTTAATGATGGTAAATTCAGCATTTACTGTGATGCATCCAAGATTGGGCTTGGCTGTGTCTTGATGCAAGAGGGGAAGGTAATAGCTTATGCTTCTAGGCAGTTGAAAACACATGAGAAGAATTACCCTACTCATGACTTAGAATTAGCTGCAGTAGTATTTGCACTTAAGATTTGGAGGCACTACCTGTATGGACAAACTTGTGATATATTCTCGGACCATAAAAGTCTGAAATATATCTTCACACAAAAGGAATTAAATATGAGGCAACGTCGTTGGTTGGAATTTGAAAAGGATTATGATTTTGAGATTAAATACCATCCCGGCAAAGCAAATGTTGTGGCAGATGCCTTGAGTAGAGTGACAACTTCATCCTCAGCCTTGATTCTTGATGTACCATTAGCCTTAGAGTTTGAATTTCAAAGGTTTAATCTAGAAGCAGTGCATAGTGTGTCAGCCATGCTTACTGCAATATCCTTAAGACCTACCATTCTTGAAAGAATAAAGGAAGCCCAGGTAAGTAATGTAGAGTGCAACAAGTACAAGTTAAGCATGGATTCTACGGACAACTCAGATTTTAACTATTCTGCTGATGGAATCCTTAAGTTTAGAAATAGATGGTTTGTTCCTGCCATAAAAGAACTTCGTGATGAGATTCTTTCTGAAGCACACTCTTCCAGGTTCTCTGTTCACCCTGGGAGTACAAAGATGTACAAGGATCTTAAACAGCATTATTGGTGGCCAGGTATGAAACAAAGTGTGGCAGAATATGTAGGATTGTGTTTGTGTTGTCAACAGATTAAGGTCGAGCATCAGAGACCCTCAGGAACAATGCAACCTTGACCAGTTCCTGAATGGAAATGGGAACAAATAACGATGGACTTTGTTGTGGGGTTTCCTAGAACAACAAAAGGACACGATGCAATTTGGGTGGTAGTTTACCGTCTAACCAAATCAGCTCATTTCCTACCAATAAAGATGACTTACTCTATGGATCAACTTGTTGAATTGTATGTGCAAGAAATCGTTAGGTTACATGGAGTTCCAAATACCATAGTTTCAGACCGTGATTCTAGATTCACATCTAAGTTTTGGAAAAGTTTGCACAAGGCTATGGGAACACAGCTCAACTTTAGCACAGCCTTTCACCCTCAAACAGATAGACAGTCAGAAAGAACCATCCTCATCTCACGGCTTTATTTAGCGAGGACTTCCCTGTCGGTCACCCAACCTAGTACTACTCTCGTCGAAGCAGTTTTAAATTCGGAGTTCTTATGGGATCCATTGCCAATTGTGCTCCAAAATGTGTCTTACTATCTTAGGAGGGTCTCTTTGCATATGTTTCATTTCTACATACTTCTCCAAGCGATGTGTGATTGTGACGACCCCCTTTTTACGACCCTTCACCTTCCGGTTCGCCCGCACGTACTTACCACCATCCTTGTTTCTGTTCGTGCAGCCATCATACACATACTTACACATCGAGGTCATCACAGTCACCCCCCGTCGGGGGACCAACGTCCTCGTTGGCAACATTTTTGGTTGGGTACAGGCTCTGATACCATTTGTAACGACCTCTTTTCCCAGCAAGATATTGTTCGCTCTAGGGATTGGGCCGTAGCCCAATATCCTCCCCTCACGACTTTGTTTAGCGAGGACTTCCCAGTCGGTTACCAACCTGGTACTACTCTCGCCGAAGCACTTTTAACTTATGGGTTCTTATGGGATCCATTTTCAATTATGTTCCAAAATGCGTCTTACTATATTGAGAGGGACTCTTTACATATGTTTCATTTCAACATACTTCTCCAAGAGATGTGGGATTCTGACGATTCCTTTTTTATGACCCGTCACCTTCCGGTTTGCCTGCGCGGATGTACCGCCATCTGGGTTCTGGTTCGTGCAGCCATCGTACACATACTTACAGATCGGAGTCATTACACTACCTGTATGGACAACAGTATGAAATATATTCAAATCATAAAAGTATGAATTATATTTTCACTCAAAAGGAATCAAATATGAGGCAGCGGCGACGGTTAGAGTGCGTGAAGGACTACGATTTAGAGATCAAGTGCCACCCTGGTAAGGCCAATGTTGTGGCGGATGCGTTGAGCCGAGTGTCGACCTCAGTTTTAGCGTTAGAGGCTGAGATGCCAAGGACATTAAGTACTAAGATTTGTAGATTTGATTTGGAGTTGGTTTCAAATGTTACAGCGGTGTTATCGGCTTTATCTCTGAAGCCTACCATTCTTGAGAAAATTAGAGAAGCACAGTAGGAAGACCAGGAGTGCAATGAGTTTAAATTAAGGATGGTATCGGATGACAAGACCGAGTTCAGTTAATCGGAAGATGGAATTCTGAAGTTTCGCAATAGGTGGTATGTTCGAAACAATAAGCAACTTCATAATGAGATTTTATCATAGGCGTATTCGTCGAGATTTTCAGTTCATCCTAGCAGTACCAAAATATACAGAGACCTTAACCAGCATTACTGGTGGCCTAGTATGAATAAGTCTGTAGCTGAGTATATGGAAACATGCTTGGTCTGTCAGCAAGTTAAGGCAGAACATCAGAGACCTGTCAGGAAGTTGCAACCATTGCCGGTTCTAGAGTGAAAGTGGGACCAAATCTCTATGGATTTCAATGTCGGGTTACCCAAGACGACGAAGGGATATGATGGTATATGGGTGATTGTGGATCGTTTAACCAAATCAGCCCATTTTCTATCGGTAAATATGACATTTAACATGGATCAGTTCGCTGAACTGTACATTTAGGAGATATTACGGTTGCATGGTGTATCGACTTCTATTGTATCGGACAGAGACCCGAGGTTCACATCCAAGTTTTGGAAGAATCTGCATAAGGTAATGGGGACTCGGCTGAATTTCAGTGCAACATTTCATCCTCAGACGGACGGACAATCTGAGCGGACCATTCAGATTTTAGAGGATATGCTTCGAGCTTGCGTACTGGAGTTTCAGGGTTCCTGGAGCAGATATTTGCCTTTGGTAGAGTTCTCGTATAACAACAGCTATCAGGATACTATCGGTATGGCTCCATACGAGGCTCTATATGGGAGAAAATGCAAATCACCTCTTTATTGGGATAAAGTCGGGGAAGTCAGTTTGATTGGACCCGAGATCGTGCAACAGACTACTGATAAGATTAAATTTATTCAGCAACGTATTTTGACAGCTCAGAGTCGGCAGAAGAGCTACGCTGATGGTAGAAGAAGGGAATTGGAGTTTGAAGTGGGAGACGAGGTCTTTTTTTAAAATCTCGCTGTTTAAGGGAGTAATGAGGTTCGAAAAAAGGGGTAAGTTGAACCCGACGTATGTTGGACCATTCCTTATCACAAAGAGATTTGGAAAAACGACATACCAGTTAGAGCTGTGAACTTCGATGGACGGAGTTCACAAAGTCTTCCATGTATCGATGCTGAGAAAGTGCCTAAGAGATCCATCACACGTCATGGTACAGCAGGATATAGAGGTCCAACCAACATCAACATACGAGGAGAAACTAGTGGAGGTCTTGGATTATGCAGTGAAGACGTTACGCAACAAGGACATTCCACTGGTAAAGGTGTTATGGCGTAACCACAACATAGAGGAGGCGACGTGGGAAAGGCAGCAGGACATGATGGATCGCTATCCTAAGCTCTTCAGGTACGCAAATTTTGAGAACAAAATTTTTTTAAGGAGGGTGGATTGTAACACCCGGGAATTTTTCTATACAAGAGTTGCCTTAGACTAGATATGTGTTGAAACCTAACATCGATCCTAGAAGCACTTAAGTTAGAAGGACGAAATTAGGGATAAAAACTATAGAGTGGAAGTAGTTATGGGTAAGTGATGTTTTAAGCTAAAAGAAAGGAATAAGGTAAAGAAAAAGGAGGAGTCTTCACGTTGGAAGTGAATTATAGGTGGGAGGAGGAGGTTAATTTGCAAAAACTAAAAGTTTATGGTTAAAATTGAAACGGGAAAGGTGGTGAGTTTAAATTTTGGATGGTTAATGTGTAAAAAAAATCAAAAAATGTTTTCTTCCTCCCTTCTCTCCCACGATTCTTCATCCTCCATTGGAGAGTTCTCCCACTTTCATCTCTTCAATTTTAGCAAGGATTTAAAGTGAGTTTCTAATGGGTTTTAGGTTGCATGCAAATCTTTGGTAGTTTTATGTGTTTTGGTGAGTTTTAAATGGTGAAGCTCTGAATTTTCCATTCCTTTGCTGTATTTTCTTGCTACTTTTGGTGGTTTAGACATTAAATAGGTTGATTAGGTAGTAAGATTAGAGAATTGATGGAAGTTGGTGAAAAATCAGTTTTGGATCAATGTTAGCCGATTCTGTTGGGTACAGAATTCGATCGACCCTGTTGTTTGATTGGTAAAATGAATTGATTCATTGGATAGTAGACATGTGGAGGTTTACGGAATGGGTTGGATCGTTGAAATCTGATGAAAATGAGTAAGTTATGGCCGATTGAAGTTTGGACATTGAGATAGAGAGAAACTAGGGATTTTGAAGTTTAAAGGTTTAGGGTTAGTTAGTTATTAATAGAATTAAAGTAAATGTTCTTTAGGTTTAGTTGAATTCTTACTAAGTAATTTTCATTTATATGTTAGGTTATCGAGCGAGTAATTGGGCTAGTCTAAGTGACCAAATACGTGTGGAGAAACTAGGTAAGTAGAGGAGTGTGTGTGTTTTGCCTTCGGGCCTACACCATAGAACGATAGGGTTGTTTGTTTGTTGGTTATTTTGTTTTGTGTTTGAGCATTGTATTGACATGCATCAAGGTTTTGAAATACAAAAATATGAGTTTTTGCATGATTTTGAAATGTGAGCGTGAAATGTAACAAGATAAAAAGAACTGCAATTCGGCCTTAAGTAGAACTGTCTCGTCGAGAATTAGTGCTTAGGTGTAGCACCCCGAGAAGGCTCCTACGAGAGATGCACTGCTTAAGATACGTAATGTGTCGTGAGTATGAACGCCTCAAGGTTAACGTGCGAGAGAAAGCATTAGAGGGTTCTACGATCGATGTGAGAGGAGATCGTGTATGGCCATCCTAGACGGTTATGGGACGTGTGTTGTCTGGTCTTGCTCTGTTGGGTCAAGGCAGGCCGTCCTAGACGGCTATAGGATGTGTGCCTACTTGATCCACATGGCTTAGTGAAAGATTAATAAAACGAGAACAAAATGAGCACAACAGAGAGTTTAGAAACTGCATGTGTTAGGGTTGAGTGTGCATTGTGATTTGTTTACATTCATTATTCTCTACTATCTAAGTATTAGGCTTATGTTTTGTGTTTTATGGTGTAGGTGATAAAAAGCTCTCACGTGAGCTATATGAAGGAGGCCAGGACTAGGACGCAGTCAGCAACACATGTGCTATGTCAGTGTAGGCAGTTGTTGGGGCGTCTCGACCATGATATGGCTGGGAGATGGGATAGATTGATATTTTAGATTGTATATAGGTTAGGGAACTTATAACTCTTTTGGGTGTTTTGTTGGGATTTGTTGTAAATATTTGTTTCAGTGTTTTGGCTTTGAAAACAATCAAACGTTATGCTACTCGAAGTTTATTAACAAAGCATTTTTTGTTTTCATGAATTTTTACATTTCCGCTGTCGTTTTCGAGTCGTATATTCGGGATTTTATTGTGTTGTAGGTTGGAAAATGTTGGAAGAGGGTTTGGGTATGTTTTTAGTGAAATTGTAGGGTGGAATTTGAAGAAATTGTGAAAAGGTGGAAAAAGGGTGTGGGAGGTGCGCTGGTGGCCAGGGTGGCGCGCAAGGGGGCGCTGGCGCCGGGCAGGGCGTGCGCAGCAGGCCCGCAGTGCACGCTACTGGGGCGCGCGCTGCGCCCAGCGCCGATCGATCGGCAATGCTAGTCGTGGTTGGTCAAGTGACCTGAGAGGTCGCCAATTGATCGGCGCTTGCGCCGATCGATTGCCTCGGGTGCGCGGTGTTGCGCACGCACGGCGCGCTGCTGCTCGCGCGATGCGCACAGCGACCGAGCACTGGGGGCATCCTGTAGGGCAGCGCGCGCACTGAGTGTGGGACCCCTCGTGGCCCACTTCAATTTTTTTTCAAAAATTTTACTTTTTAAATATGTTTTAACCCGACCTCTTCCGACACGTTTTGTAAGTATTTTACGCACATTTTCCATCAATTTTTAGGTTTCGAAAAACCCAAAAATTGTGTCGAAATTTTATCAAAAATTATTTTAAATTATCTTTTAAATATTGTAAAGTCGAGCAAAGTAACGAACCGAACTAGGGTGGGTTTGGGGGCGTTACACCCCTTTTTTGAGATTGTGTAAAACTTTCGTGCTGAAAATTTTCCATGAAAGTTTTTAAAACTTCGAATTGTTGTCATTCCCAACGCTTCTAAACCATATTTTTCCCACATCAAATGATCAAGTAGAAATATTGCGATAAATTCAATTCACTATATTCATGTGAGAATTAAAATTACAAAAATTGTTAAGCTCAACTTCTCTATGTGAGCACATACGTTATGTAGGTATATTCTTATTCAACATAAACTTAGGGTTTTCACTCGATGATCGTTTATTATTCTGTTTGTATCTAATATGTAGGTCGATAAAATTAGCCTAATCAATTAAATTAACAATAAATCTAAGAGAAAATAACAAGCAATACACAAATCAATATAAGTAAAAAGATTCATGTGCGATTCGAAAGTTAGCAAAACCAATCATTACCAATTTGTTTTAGCTATATCAAAAAAATAAATCAAACCAGAGCGTGAACATCCCTTGGTTGCTTTCCGTCTCGATGTTCCATTTGTGCATCAATGTGACTTCAGCGAGGATCGTCAATGATTTGTCCTAAAAAATCTTCTTTTTCTATCGTGTTCTACAATCTTTAGCACTTTATCTTTAACGTTTTTGTCCTCTTTTATAGATTAGGGAATGATAGAAACTTTTCAAAAGTCCCTAGAATATTTTTGAGATATTCTTTTAAAAATTGCATCTATCGTGAGATTATTTTCAAGATTTGATATCTTCATATATATTTTATCCAAGATAGTGAAATTTGATTTAACTATCTTTCTTGAGTAATCATTGTCTCCATATATTTAGCTTTTCAAATCTTTCTAAATTTAGAATTTTCAAAATAACATAAAATCCATAAAAAAATTATTAAAAATTGATTATGAATATTGTCGAGAATATTTCATGAAAAAACTCTAATATGTTTTTATAAATTTGATAGATAATCTCATAATATTATATTATTTTCTTATAAAGTTGTTGCCATAATAACTCTTTTTTAGAGAATTATGGCACTCCCAAACTTACTTCATTGATCGGATTAGAGGAAAAGAGAGAAAAAAAATGAAAAAACTAACAAAAGTAAACAATTGAGCATGACCAGTATTTATTTATTAATCTTTTCTAACCTCAAAGATTGCACAAAGAATACAACGGTATATAAATTCTAGATATTATAAATAAGTTAGCTTTTACTTCATATATTACAGTTGTTATGCCAATGAATCTCCATGTGAGTGTGAGTGTGTGTCTTTGCAAAGCTTTATAAATTCAACAAATTTCCTTCCTATATAACCCCACCCCCAACCTCTTTCTCTCTCTTTAATTTAGCATTTTCCATCTATTGAACAACTAAAAGATTCATTCAAGATTGAAAGTGGCCTGAGAACTGCAATAGTTAGTTTTCAAATAAATGAAAATATATAGTTTGCAACAAAGTTTCTCTCAATGTTCCTCCTTTGTTCAAATTTTTTTTACCCATTAAGTATCCAAAATGCGTACTCAAATTGACAGTGAAGTATGGAACCACAAAGCTACAACATATTTATTTGATTTTTTGTTTATTTTTTACACAAACCATAACAAGAAAAAACATAAATATCATGTTTTAGGCAATTCAATAGATTCTGACAATGAACCAGCTTTGTACTGACAAAGTGAAATTCAAACAAACATCACATTATAACTTAATCAGTTTTTTATTCTTTTTCGTACTTTAAGAGTATTAATTTCATATAATGCATAGTTGAGTGGTAAAAACCTACGTTCTTAGATGATTTTCAGTCAAAAAAATATAATAAATCAATTAATTCCAACTAAATTCGTAAAACATAGAATCTATAAAAACTATATTTCTCTCTCAATAGGGTATTAATTCCTCCAAATTTAGCTTATTCTCTTGAGGTGGCGATTGTGATGTAATCCTCGTAGAGGCTTTTGTTTTGAAGGTGATCGATTTTCTTGATTTTCCCTCGATGAAGAGTTTAGGTGAATTTTCTAACTATGGTTAGAGTACTTCGAGTTGGGGTTGTTTTGTTCAGCATTGAAATTGCAAACACACTGCACAAATTCACAATTCATTGGAAATTGATTTGGAGCGTGGCTTCTTCTACAAGTCTAACAAGTCATCACTATGTGTTGCATAGAGTTTGCTCTCAAAGTATCAAATTTCTTTGATAGCGAAGCTACTTGAGTTGTTAGCATAGTGATCGCATCCACATCATGAACTTCAGCAACTTTTCAATGCATTGTTCTTTCAATCGGCCAGTGACAGTTATTGGTTGGCGTATCTTCTTGGTAAGCTGAGTCAATGGATTTTACCATAAATGACCCTCAAATAACTGCTTCACTATTGAACTTGAAGTGTTCGTCCAATGTATTGTTAAGAGTTTAAATTTGAAGTCATTATGGTACCTCATGATGAGGACATTGCCGAATTAATTGCTTAAAATATTCCAACACTTCATAAAGAGATTCTGAATGAAGTGAAATAAGTTAAACTATACAGTCACAACCCAATTGCATTTATCTCTAGAAAATTTGCTACATGAACATTCATATCGTCATTTGGGGATATAAACCAAGAAAGTCTGAAAATTAAAGTTTCAATCATATTTTTCAAGCATAGATAAATACACATTAAAAGAAGATGATGTCTTTGAAAGTAGAAAAGAAGTATTTTTAGGTCAAATATTACAAATAGAAGCCAAAAATATGTTTCGAGTGCAACTTGTAAGTCAAACAAGTGAAGACCACAAAGAAAGACATGCAGCAACTTGTTGGGCGTGCAACAGGCACGAAGAAGCGTGCAGGGCTCTCGGGAAGCACACAACACATGCAGGAAAAAGCGCTTGGTGCGCGCGATCACGCCATGCACGCACACTGTAATACCCGGTTCTATCAAACCGTTTCTCTATTCCTTTTAAACAATGGCACAATTTATATGGCAATATTAAATGTCGGGTTAGTGGATGACTAGGCAAGGGCATAAGGGTAATTAGAAATTCAAAGGTGAATAACGTATTTAAGGAAACTATTAATGAAGTAGCCACCACTGTTTACTTCATTCCCTCTCCATTTTCAACTCCTCAGCTTAGCAGAGCGCGATAGGAGACCCCCTTCGATTTCCTCCAGCGATTTCCTCCGAACTTGGTGAGTTTTGCTTCTATTTCTTGTTACATTGTATCTATTGTTGGTAGGAGGGATGATAAATGAGGTTTTAAGAAGGCGGTAAGCGAGTGGTGGTTTCGGTTTAAGTTGAAATCGAGAATGCACAATGACTAGAGTTCCCAAAACAGTTTCCCTTAGATTTCTAGTGGTTTAGAATGAAGATTAGAGGAAATATAATGTATGCTCTGTCTATGGTTTTAGGTTTGAATAATACCCGAAGTAGCTTGCAACCAAGTTTTTCCAGGAGACCAGGTAAGTAAAGTTTGCTTGTGCCTTCGGGCCTACATCACAAAACATTAGGGTTTGTATGCAGGAATGTGTTGGTATGTCATGCATCATATTTTTTTAAAAAAGTATACGAAAATGAATTTGAATGCATGTTGGCATAGTGAGGATTGAACATATTGAAACAGCTGTGCGAATTAGTTTCACTGTTAAGGGAAGTAATCCGCCCCTTAATGAGACAGTGGATATTTATACTTTGGGAGAGTTGATCCAACTTCCAATTTCACAGGGGGATCTGAACATGTGAATCAGAATTGTTGTTAAGGGAATTTATCCGCCCCTTAATGAGCCAGTGGATGTATATACTTTGGGAGAGTTGATCCAGCTCTCAATTTCACAGGGGGATCTGAACAGAAACGAAACATGAACAACTGAGTCGAGAAAGTAGAAATTGCATGATTAAGAATTTATATATATTTTAGTGTTTCATTTCACTACAGCTTTACTTACTTAGCATTAGGCTAATAGATGAGTTTTGTGATGTAGTGTTGAGGATACTACAGGTGAATTTCCTGATTGCACAGATGATTAGATGTGTTGGAGGAGTACATTCATGCCTCGGCCTGGTAAACTGATGAGGCAGGTTAACTGTTGTCTGATGGTGTGAAAGTTTAGTTGAAAGTATTTCAATTTAAGTATGTTGAATTTTCATTACGGAAGTGATTTCAATGTTTTGAATACAATTTCGAGATTTTTCCTGTTAATAGTATTCTGTTTGGATTTAATGTTGGCACTCACTGGAATTTTAGTAATGTGATGGTTTGAAATGTTTTTGAATGGTTTTAGTGAAGTGAGTAAATTCTTTTCTATATTTTGAGTTGTTATTCTGTTGTCTATTGGAAGATGTCTTCAGTGGAAGCCATCGGATGATATAGAACAAAATTTGTCATTTAGTGACCGGTGGATGTCGTGTGTTAATCCACCGGAAGATGTAGGAAATGTTTTGTCGTTTAGTGACCGATGGATGTCGTGTGTTAATCCACCGGAAGATGTAGGAAATGTTTTGTCGTTTGTGACCGGTGAATGTCGTATGATAATCTACCGGAAGATGTAAGAAGTGTTTTGTCGTCTAGCCACCGGTGGATGCTGTGTAGCGTCGATCATCTGGTTGACGTCACCGGAAGGTGTAGAGCGTATTTGGTCGTTTTGCAACCGGATGATGTCTTCTATTTTCTGTTTCAGCCCCTTTTGTTGACTTTGTCTAGCGGGCGATGCGTTTGACTTTTGAAACCTATAAAGTGTTCTGCGATTTAATCCTTTATTCCTTTTGCCGATTATTCCCAAAAATTCTAACTGAGTATTCAAGCCTTGTACAATAGTTTTGTTTAACTCCATTTTACTTAAATGATTTCCGCTGCAAGTTTTGAATATTATTGTTTTGAAGATTCCGCTTGTGTCAAGTTTTTCAAAAAAAAAAATAAATACGGTTGAAATTTTAGTCATGTACGGGTATGGTGTGACGAACCGGGTTCAGATAACTCGGGGCGTTACAGTGTGGTATCAGAGACATTCAGTTAAACCGTTCAAAAGATCACTCATCAGTGCCAATCGTTGCATGGAAGTACTCCAAAAACTGTAAGTGTTTATATTAAGTACAGTTATTAGATATTATAAAAATAGTTGACCATGTGCAAGAATATAGCAAAAATGTCCAGACGACCGGGAAGGCCAAGAGTGCAGAGAGAGACACGAACTCTGGGAAGCACAGAAGATTCTAGTGTAATCGGACAGTTGAGAGATCTAGTGCGACAGCAGGCAGAATTAATGCGCCAGCAGTCCGATCAGCTAGGAGTACTGCTGAACCGAGAGGTACAAGGAAGTACCAACTCGGGTTCTAGCAATGAGCATTCCGGGGATAGATTCCGGAGACTAAGACCACCCACGTTTGATGGTCAGTCATCTGATCCTACTGTGGCTGAAGGGTGGCTTAGAAAGATTGAAAGCATGTTTAGGTGTGCCAACATTGGAGAAGGAGAAAAAGTCACGTTGGCAACCTTTCATTTAGCTGGTGAAGCTCAACTCTGGTGGGAAACAATTGAGACCACCACAGATGTTTTGACGATGCCTTGGTCACAATTCAAGGACATTTTCTATGGGAAGTATTTTAACAGTACTGTCCAGACCGCGAAGAAGTTGGAGTTCCTGAACTTGAAGCAGACAGGGTCTGTGGCCGAGTATAGTTGACAGTTTGAGTCCCTGTCTAGGTTTGCTGGGCATTTTGCTCACAAGGACGAGGGTAATGTGTTCAAATTTATGCATGGACTGAAGCCAGAAATTTACCGAGGGGTTAAATTCTGTGGAATCAAGGGCTTGACCTTCAGTGAGGTTGTGTCCACTGCCCTAGAAGTGGAAGAAGCTGAAGGAAAGTGTGCTAGACCAAAGGAGGTCCCACAAAGTGTAACACCCCTATGTCCGTACCCACTTACCCGTATAAATTTTTCATTTTATAATTTTTTACTTTTCTATTCTTTAAATAAAACTTACTGTGTAATCTAAACTGAGGTTGAAATCGGAACTGAAATCGGAATTAGAACTGAACTTTAAAAGCATTTAAAACATACCTTTAATAAATAATTAAAAGTTAAAAACATTTATTAAAAACTTTTAAACAAATGAGAAGAAGGGAGGGCAGAATCGGAATTCTGCCCTCGATAAGGCAGTAGCGCTCGGTCGCTGCCCTGTGCAGCGACCAGGCGCTGGTCGCTGCAATGTGTGCAGCGCCCAGTCGCTGCGCAGTGTGCAGCGACATCGCTGCACTCAGCAGCGACATCACTCTCTGGAAATTTTGAGATTTCCAGAGAACAATCAACCTTGTACTCTAACATTTCACCTCTCTGGAACGTGATTCCAAAGAGCAGAATTCCACATTTTCCATTCTTACACACAGATCACAAAATACCTCTATACACACTTTTAACCGATTAATCTTAAGAAAACAAATCGCGTGGTTATATCTAAAAACTGAGTATCCTTCAATACCGAGCCTTTACCAAAATACATTTCAAAACGTTTCAAACATCAAAATAACCTATCAACTACCAGACCAAACATCCTAATATGTTCTATACAGTTTATCATCATCCAAAATGTCTCAAAAACCCCCAGAATACATACACAGACGATCCCCCACGGGTCAAAAGCGCCTCGACTGCCCAGCGCACTCCCCCGAGCATTATCCATCAGCTGCTCCTACATCAGGAGGAGGAATATCATCCTCACCTGGGTCGACGTAACCTAGAACGTCCCTACACCATACAGACACATATGAATATTGAAATCTCAGTAAGCTACGTAAATGCAGATGCATGCGTGCGTATGCCATTCATAAAACGTGCAGATTACAGATTCTTATTCAGATACATTTTCATTCCTTTCAGATACAAAACAGATACAGATTCAGATTACAGATTCATTTTCATTCCTTTCAGATACAGAAACAGATACAGATTCAGATTACAGATTCATTTTCATTCCTTCAGATACAGAAACAGATACAGATTCAGATTACAGATTCATTTTCATTCCTTTCAGATACAGAAACAGATACAGATTCAGATTACAGATTCATTTCATTCCTTTCAGATACAGAAACAGATACAGATTCAGATTACAGATTCATTTTCATTCCTTTCAGATACAGAAACAGATACAGATTCATATTCAGATACATTTTCATTCCTTTCAGATACAGAAACAGATACAGATTCAGATTACAGATTCATTTTCATTCCTTTCAGATACAGAAACAGATGCAGATTCAGATTACAGATTCATTTTCATTCCTTTCAGTTACAGAAACAGATATAGATTCAGATTACAGATACAGAATTACAGATTACAGATTCATTACGTCACAGACAGACAGAATTGTCACCGAAACCTCTACCCACTAAGCGGAGAGGGCCCATCCAGCGGTCGGACTACCCTTTCCACCTAGAGAGGGGGGGTACACGCTTGCAACACGCACAGCCGTGCCTGAGCCCCATCCCGCGTGACCAGAAACAGACAGATTACGTTTATTCATTCAGATTTCGTTACAGATTTCATTTCAGATATACGTTCCTTTTCTTAAAAACACGTGCAGAAATTCATTTTCATGACTTTCGAAAACCGTGATGCATGAACAGTTCATATCGGCAGAAAGTAAACAAACAGTTCATATCAGGCAGACAATATAACATAACCTATAAACAACTAACCTAACTACCCAACCTAAACAACGTAAAACAAGGAACCCTCAAGGATCCTTGATACGACGACGAAGTATGGTGTAGACCTTTCGGTCAAGCAAGTCACGAGAACTTACCTTGAGCGCGCTGGATCTCAAGCTTCGTCCACTGGAGTCGCGTGTCTGAGGTAAAACACGATATTTGCCGTTAAAACCGAATTAAGCTATTAAACGTCCAAAGTAACAAAACCTTAACTAAAGATATTTCCTAATGCTTTAATTCGATTTATTAAGCTAATGCATCGAGCAATCGACTTTTTTTTTCCGAAAACCCTAAAATTCTCGGATTTTTAAACTTTTCACAAATCGATTATCTTCGTCCGATAACGTCAAATACGTTCAATACATACTTAATCATAGCTAACCTATTAATTACGAAGCCTAAATCGGCGTTTTAACGGAAAAACCTAATTTAAACCCTAACCCTAAATCGAACCAAAACTCGAATAAACGACCGAGAGAGTAAGCTACATACCGAGGGTAGCGAGAGAGAAAGAAAACGTGAAGGACGAAGGAGAAACAGAGCTTGAACGAGTCGGAACGGAGGAAACAACGCCGGCGGCCGAGAGAGAAATTGCTCTCTGTTCGTGGGTAGCCGAGAAGAAAAGGAGAGAAAGAGAGAAGTGAGGGGAAATGAAGGAATTTGTGATGTTTTAATATAATTATTTTGCAAATTACCATTTTTGCCCTTCTTACTTAATTCTATTTGTTTCGTTCGCTGCGTTTCGTTAATTCGTCCATAACGATCTGGGGATTCTCGAAAAATTCCATATTTTTTTTGCCAATAACTCATATTCGTCGTCAGGCTTTATGTCAAAACTGTCCGTTCTCCATTTGGACCCCCATTGTTTATTTTTACTAAACGCATTTATATTACCAGAGAGGTAATTACTACTCGGAATATAGCTGATTATTCACACGAATTCCCCAAAATTATTAAATTCCAATTAGTTGTCAGGATCGTAATGACGCTTTTCCTTTTCGTAAAACGACTTAATTTGACATATTTACCAAAAATGTCACATTCTATTAAAATATCAATAAATTATATGATATATCATAAATCGTACAAGCGGATCTTACACAAAGGTTAACCAACCACACCACCAACAGAGAGGAACGAAGATGCCAGTGAAGGCCCAATACCAAGAGTAGGGAAAGGTACAGAAGGTCAGGAAATTCCCCAGTGTCCCAAATTTTGAAGAACCATCTGGGGGAATGCAGACTGGCGCTTGGAAAGTGTTTCAAACTTGGAGGTTGGACACAGTTCCCTTGAGTGCTCGAGCCTAGAATCACCAGGATGTGTATCAATTGTAACCAAGGTCGGCCAGATCCGCGAAGAGAAGTTGGAGTCCTGCACTTGAAGCAGACAGGGTCTGTGGCCGAGTATAGTTGACAGTTTGAGTCCCTGTCTAGGTGTGCTGGGCATTTTGCTCACAAGGACGAGGGTAATGTGTTCAAATTTATGCATGGACTGAAGCCAGAAATTTACCGAGGGTAAATTCTGTGGAATCAAGGGCTTGACCTTCAGTGAGGTGGTGTCCACTGCCTCGAGTGGAAGAAAGCGAAGGAAAGTGTGCTTAGACCAAGGAGTCCCACAAAGGGTAACACCACTCGGCCGGTACCACTACCCGAAAAGTTTTTCATTTTATAATTTTACTTTTCTATTCTTTAAATAAAACTTACTGTGTAATCTAAACTGAGGTTGAAATCGGAACTGAAATCGGAATTAGAACTGAACTTTAAAGCATTTTAAAACATACCTTTAATAAATAATTAAAAGTTAAAACATTTATTAAAAACTTTTAAACAAATGAGAAGAAGGGAGGGCAGAATCGGAATTCTGCCCTCGATAAGGCAAGTAGCGCTCGGTCGCTGCCCTGTGCAGCGACCAGGCGCTGGTCGCTGCAATGTGTGCAGCGCCCAGTCGCTGCGCAGTGTGCAGCGGACATCGCTGCACTCAGCAGCGACATCACTCTCTGGAAATTTTGAGATTTCCAGAGAACAATCAACCTTGTACTCTAACATTTTCACCTCTCTGGAACGTGATTCCAAAGAGCAGAATTCCACATTTTTCCATTTCTTACACACAGATCACAAAATACGCTCTATACACACTTTTAACGGATTAATCTTAAGAAAACAAATCGCGTGGTTATATCTAAAACTGAGTATCCTTCAATACGAGCCTTTACCAAAATACATTTCAAAACGTTTTCAAACATCAAAATAACCTATCAACTACCAGACCAAAACATCCTAAATATGTTCTATACAGTTGATCTCAATCCACAAATGTCTCAAAAACCCCCAGATACAGATTCAGATTACAGATTCATTTTCATTCCTTTCAGATACAGAAACAGATACAGATTCAGATTACAGATTCATTTTCATTCCTTTCAGATACAGAAACAGATACAGATTCAGATTACAGATTCATTTTCATTCCTTTCAGATACAGAAACAGATACAGATTCAGATACAGAACAGATACAGATTCAGATTACAGATTCATTTTCATTCCTTTCAGATACAGAAACAGATACAGATTCAGATTACAGATTCATTTTCATTCCTTTCAGATACAGAACAGATACAGATTCAGATTACAGATTCATTTTCATTCCTTTCAGATACAGAACAGATACAGATTCAGATACAGATTCAGATTACAGATTCATTTTCATTCCTTTCAGATACAGAAACAGATACAGATTCAGATTACAGATTCATTTTCATTCCTTTCAGATACAGATTCAGATTACAGATTCATTTTCATTCCTTTCAGATACAGAAACAGATACAGATTCAGATTACAGATTCATTTTCATTCCTTTCAGATACAGAACAGATACAGATTCAGATTACAGATTCATTTTCATTCCTTTCAGATACAGAAACAGATACAGATTCAGATTACAGATTCATTTTCATTCCTTTCAGATACAGAACAGATACAGATTCAGATTACAGATTCATTTTCATTCCTTTCAGATACAGAAACAGATACAGATTCAGATACAGAACAGATACAGATTCAGATTACAGATTCATTTTCATTCCTTTCAGATACAGAACAGATACAGATTCAGATTACAGATTCATTTTCATTCCTTTCAGATACAGAAACAGATACAGATTCAGATTACAGATTCATTTTCATTCCTTTCAGATACAGAACAGATACAGATTCAGATTACAGATTCATTTTCATTCCTTTCAGATACAGAAACAGATACAGATTCATTTTCATTCCTTTCAGATACAGAAACAGATACAGATTCAGATACAGAAACAGATACAGATTCAGATTACAGATTCATTTTCATTCCTTTCAGATACAGAACAGATACAGATTCAGATTACAGATTCATTTTCATTCCTTTCAGATACAGAAACAGATACAGATTCAGATTACAGATTCATTTTCATTCCTTTCAGATACAGATTCATTTTCATTCCTTTCAGATACAGAAACAGATACAGATCAGATTACAGATTCATTTTCATTCCTTTCAGATACAGAAACAGATACAGATTCAGATTACAGATTCATTTTCATTCCTTTCAGATACAGAACAGATACAGATTCAGATTACAGATTCATTTTCATTCCTTTCAGATACAGAAACAGATACAGATCAGATTACAGATTCATTTTCATCCTTTCAGATACAGAAACAGATACAGATTCAGATTACAGATTCATTTCATCCTTTTCAGATACAGAAACAGATACAGATTCATATTCCGATACATTTTCATTCCTTTCAGATACAGAAACAGATACAGATTCAGCTTACAGATTCATTTTCATTCCTTTCAGATACAGAAACAGATGCAGATTCAGATTACAGATTCATTTTCATTCCTTTCAGTTACAGAAACAGATATAGATTCAGATTACAGATACAGAATTACAGATTACAGATTCATTACGTCACAGACAGACAGAATTGTCACCGAAACCTCTACCACTAAGCGGAGAGGGCCCATCCAGCGGTCGGGACTACCCTTTCCACCTAGAGAGGGGGGGTACACGCTTGCCAACACGCACAGCGTGCCTGAGCCCCATCACGCCGTGACCAGAACAGGCAAGATTACGTTTATTCATTCAGATTTCGTTACAGATTTCATTTCAGATATACGTTCCTTTTCTTAAAAACACGTGCAGAAATTCATTTTCATGACTTTCGAAAACCGTGATGCATGAACAGTTCATATCGGCAGAAAGTAAACAAACAGTTCATATCAGCAGACAATATAACATAACCTATAAACAACTAACCTAACTACCCAACCTAAACAACGTAAAACAAGGAACCCTCAAGGATCCTTGATACGACGACGAAGTATGGTGTAGACCTTTCGGTCAAGCAAGTCACGAGAACTTACCTTGAGCGCGCTGGATCTCAAGCTTCGTCCACTGGAGTCGCGTGTCTGAGGTAAAACACGATATTTGCCGTTAAAACCGAATTAAGCTATTAAACGTCCAAAGTAACAAAACCTTAACTAAAGATATTTCCTAATGCTTTAATTCGATTATTAAGCTAATTCATCGAGCAATCGAACTTTTTCCGAAAACCCTAAAATTCTCGGATTTTTAAACTTTTTCACAAATCGATTTATCTTCGTCCGATAACGTCAAATACGTTCAATACATACTTAATCATAGCTAACCTATTAATTACGAAGCCTAAATCGCGTTTTTAACGGAAAACCTAATTTAAACCCTAACCCTAAATCGAACCAAAACTCGAAATAAACGACCGAAGAGTAAAGCTACATACCGAGGGTAGCGAGAGAGAAAGAAAACGTGAAGGACGAAGGAGAAACAGAGCTTGAACGGAGTCGGAACGGAGGAAACACGCCGGCGGCCGAGAGAGAAATTGCTCTCTGTTCGTGGGTAGCCGAGAAGAAAAGGAGAGAAAGAGAGAAGTGAGGGGAAATGAAGGAATTTGTGATGTTTTAATATAATTATTTTGCAAATTACCATTTTGCCCTTCTTACTTAATTCTATTTGTTTCGTCCTTCGTTTCGTTAATCGTCCAACGATCTGGATTCTCGAAAATTCCATATTTTGCCAATAACTCATATTCGTCGTCAGGGCTTTATCAAAACTGTCCGTTCTCCATTTGGACCCCATTTGTTATTTTTACTAAAACGTCATTTATATTACCATAGAGGTAATTACTCGGAATATAGCGGTTATTCACCGAAAATTCCCATAATTTACTTAAAATTCCAATTAGTTGTCAGGATCGTAATGACGCTTTCTTTTCGTAAAACGGACTTAATTTGACATATTTACCAAAAATGTCACATTCTATTAAAATATCAATAAAATATATTATATCAGAAATCCGTACAAGCCGGATATTACACAAAGGTTTAACCAACCACACCAACAGAGAGGAACGAAGAGGCCAAGTGAAGGCCAAAATAGCCAAGAAGTAGGGGGAAAGGTACAGAATGTCAGGAAATTTCCCCAGTGTCCCAAATGTTTGAAGAACCATCTGGGGGAATGCAGACTGGGCCTTGGAAAGTGTTTCAACTGTGAGGAGGTTGGACACACGTTCAAGGAGTGCTCGAAGCCTAGAATCACCAGATGTTACAATTGTAACAAGGTCGGCCACATTAGCGGAGATTGTCCGGTTCCTAAGAGTGGCCCTACTATGATCAAGCCAAGAATATTCTCCATGACAGAGTCGGGTGAGGAACAGCATGCTGTGGTGTCAGGTACTATATTGATAAACTCTGTGCCTGCTTTTACTTTAATAGATTCTGGTGCCACACATTCATTTATAGCATCTGCTTTTGCTATTAAGTTAGACGTACAGTTTACCCCTTCCATGCATGTGTTTAATGTTGCATTGCCTTCTGGTGAACGCATGCACTCTAACCAAGTGATGCTTGGCAGTGAAGTGTTAGTAGGGAATGTAAGTTTACCTGCTGACCTTATAATTATGGATATATTAGGATTTGATGTAATCCTAGGAATGGACTGGCTGTTTAAGCATCATGCCACGATAGATTGTAGGACTGGAATAGTTAGCTTCCAACCCCCTGGTAGTTTGAAACATACCTTTCAAGCCTCAAGGAAAGGTAAGGAAATGTCTGTGATGACCTCTATTAACACAAGACCCTCCCCTTGCAGAGAGTATTTGTGCTTTTTGGCCAGTACTTTAGACACACAAACAGTAGGAAAATCAAGCCCCAAAAATATTTTAGTTGTCCAAGATTTTCCAGAAGTATTCCTAGATGACCTTCCTGGTTTGCCACCAGATAGGGAAATTGAATTTGTTGTAGATATTTACCTCGGAGCCGAGCCTGTGTCTAAGAATCCATATAGATTAGCTCCAATTGAACTTAAGGAATTAAAGAAACAGTTAGAGGATTTGTTGGAGAAGGGGTTCCTACACCCTAGCTTTTCACCATGGGGTGCACCTGTCCTTTTTGTCAAAAAGAAGGATGGATCAATGCGTATGTGCATAGACTATAGAGAATTGAATAATTTAACTGTCAAAAACCAATACCCTTTGCCGAGAATTGATGACTTGTTTGACCAGCTTAGGGGTGCAAGAGTTTTCTCCAAGATTGACCTTAGGTCCGGTTATTACCAGTTGAAGGTTAAATCTGAAGATATCCCAAAGACTGCCTTTCGCACAAGATACGGACATTATGAGTTTTTGGTTATGTCTTTTGGTTTGACAAATGCACCAGCAGCCTTCATGGATCTCATGAATAGGGTGTTTCACGAGTATTTGGACAAGTTTGTCATAGTATTCATAGACGACATTCTGATCTACTCTAGAACTAAGGATGAGCATGCAAGGCATCTAAGTTTGGTGTTAGGAGTACTTAGACAGCACCAACTTTATGCTAAGTTTTCCAAGTGTGAGTTTTGGTTGGACAGAGTTCACTTTCTTGGTCATGTGATCTCTGGTGATGGGATATCTGTCGATCCAGTCAAGGTTCAAGCAATTAAGGAGTGGCCCCAACCGAAGAATAATACAGATATTCGAAGTTTCCTCGGGTTAGCAGGATATTACAGAAAATTTATTGAAGGATTCTCAAAGATTGCAACACCCCTCACTCGGTTTACTAGGAAAAATATCAAGTATGCTTGGACAGAGGAGTGTGAGTCCAGTTTCCAGACCTTGAAAAAGAAACTGACCAATGGCCCTATATTGACACTACCCGATGAGAGTGGAAAGTTTAGCATTTACTGTGATGCTTCCAAGATTGGTCTTGGATGTGTGTTAATGCAAGATGGAAAGGTTATAGCTTATGCTTCTAGGCAGTTAAAAGTACACGAAAAGAATTACCCTACACATGACTTAGAATTAGCTGCTGTGGTTTTTGCATTAAAGATTTGGAGGCACTACCTGTATGGACAAACCTGTGAGATATTTTCGGATCATAAAAGTCTGAAATACATTTTCACGCAAAAGGAACTGAATATGAGGCAACGTAGGTGGTTAGAGTTCGTTAAAGATTATGATTTTGAGATTAAGTACCACCCTGGCAAGGCGAATGTAGTGGCTGATGCTTTGAGTAGAGTGACTCCTTCAGTCTCTGCATTGATTCTAGAAATACCAATAGCTTTAGAGACAGAATTCCAAAGATTTAACCTGGAAGCTGTGTCTAGTGTGTCAGCCATGCGTTCGGCCATATCTTTGAGGCCAACTATTTTGGAGAAAATAAAGGAAGTTCAAATGAATGACGCTGAATGTAATAAGTATAAGTTGTGCATAGATTCTACTGATAAGTCGGATTTCAACTGCTCAGCTGATGGAATTCTTAAGTTTCGAAGTAGATGGTTTGTTCCGGCTGATACTGAACTTAGAAGGGAAATCCTATCTGAGGCACATTCCTCTAGACTTTCCGTTCATCCTGGAGGTACGAAAATGTACAGAGATCTCAAGCAACATTATTGGTGGCCAGGTATGAAGAGAAGTGTGGCGGAGCATGTGGAGTCATGTCTGGTCTACCAGCAAGTCAAAGCTGAACATCAGAGGCCTGCTGGGACATTACAACCTTTACCAGTTCCCGAATGGAAATGGGAACAAATAACAATGAATTTTGTTACGGGATTACCTAGAACAGAAAAGGGACATGATGCAATTTGGTTGATAGTTGATCGTTTAACCAAATCAGCTCATTTCCTACCAATAAAGATGACTCACTCGATGGATCAGCTTGCTGAATTGTATGTGCACGAAGTTGTTAGACTGCATGGTGTTCCAAGCACCATAGTTTCAGACCGAGACTGCAGATTTACATCTAAGTTTTGGAAAAGTTTGCACAAGGCTATGGGGACACAGTTTAGTTTTAGCACAGCCTTTCATCCTCAAACCGATGGACAATCCGAGAGAACTATCCAAACGTTGGAGGATATGCTCAGGGCTTGTGTGCTAGAATTTCAAGGTTCTTGGAGTAAGTATTTACCATTAGTTGAGTTCTCTTATAATAACAGTTTTCAGGCAACAATAGGCATGGCACCATACGAGGCATTGTATGGACGGAAGTGCAGATCTCCATTGTATTGGGATGAAGTTGGAGAAGCACAGTTGTTTGGTCCTGACATTTTGCAACAGACAGTAAAAAAGATTGCTCTTATCCGACAAAGAATTTTAACAGCTCAAAGCCGGCAGAAAAGCTATGCAGACAAAAGACGAAGAGAATTAGAATTTGATGTTGGTAATGAAGTTTTCCTTAAGGTGTCACCTTTTAAAGGAGTTGTGAGGTTTGGGAAAAGAGGCAAGTTAAACCCCAGATATATTGGACCTTTCAAAATCGTGAAGAGAATTGGGAAGGCAGCATATCACTTCAGTTACCAGCCTCTTTGGAGGGAATTCATAATGTGTTTCACGTTTCCATGCTAAAGAAATGTGTTAGAGATCCTTCGTAGATTATAGAATAGCAGAACATTGAAGTCCTTCCTACTCTTACTTATGAGAAGAAGCCAGTAAGGATCTTAGATTATGCAGTAAAGGTATTGCGCAACAAGGAGGTTCCACTGGTAAAAGTCTTATGGCACAATCAGAACATAGAGGAGACAACTTGGGAGCGCCAGCAAGACATGATGGACCAACTTCCAGAATTATTCAGGTACTGAATTTTGAGGACAAAATTCTTTTAAGGAGGGTAGATTGTAATACCCGGTTCTATCAAATCGTTTCTCTATTCCTTTTAAACTAATGGCACAATTTATATGGCAATATTAAATGTAGGGTTAGTGGATGACTAGGTAAGGGCATAAGGGTAATTAGAAATTCAAAGGTGGATAACGTATTTAAGGAAACTATTAATGAAGTAGCCGCCACTGTTTACTTCATTCCCTATCCATTTTCAGCTCCTCAGCTTAGCAGAGCGCGATTGGAGACCCCCTTCGATTTCCTCCAGCGATTTCCTCCGAACTTGGTGAGTTTTGCTTCTATTTCTTGTTACATTGTATCTATTGTTGGTAGGAGGGATGATAAATGAGGTTTTGAGAAGGCGGTAAGCGAGTGGTGGTTTCGGTTTAAGTTGAAATCGGGAATGCACAATGACTAGAGTTCCCAAAACAGTTTCCCTTAGATTTCTAGTGGTTTAGAATGAAGATTAGAGGGAATATAATATATGCTCTGTCTATGGTTTTAGGTTTGAATAATACCCGAAGTAGCTTGCAACCAAGTTTTTCCAGGAGACCAGGTAAGTAAAGTTTGCTTGTGCCTTCGGGCCTACATCACAAAACATTAGGGTTTTTATGCTGGAATGTGTTGGTATGTCACGCATCATATTTTTTTTAAAAAGTATACGAAAATGAATTTGAATGCATGTTGGCATAGTGAGGATTGAACATATTGAAACAGCTGTGCGAATTAGTTTCACTGTTAAGGAAAGTAATCCGCCCCTTAATGAGACAGTGGATATTTATACTTTGGGAGAGTTGATCCAACTTCCAATTTCACAGGGGGATCTGAACATGTGAATCAGATTTGCTGTTAAGGGAATTTATCCGCCCCTTAATGAGCCAGTGGATGTATATACTTTAGGAGAGTTGATCCAGCTCCCAATTTCACAGGGGGATCTGAATAGAAACGAAACATGAACAACTGAGTCGAGAAAGTAGAAATTGCATGATTATGAATTTATATATATTTCAGTGTTTCATTTCACTATAGCTTTACTTACTTAGCATTAGGCTAATAGATGAGTTTTGTGATGTAGGTGTTGAGGATACTGCAGATGAATTTTCTGATTGCACAGATGATTAGATGTGGTTGGAGGAGTACATTCATGCCTCGGCCTGGTAAACTGATGAGGCGGGTTAACTATTGTCTGATGGTGTGAAAGTTTAGTTGACAGTATTTCAATTTAAGTATGTTGAATTTTCATTACGGAAGTGATTTCAATGTTTTGAATACAATTTCGAGATTTTTCCTGTTAATAGTATTCTGTTGGGATTTAATGTTGGCACTCACTGGAATTTTAGTAATGTGATGGTTTGAAATGTTTTTGAATGGTTTTAGTGAAGTGAGTAAATTCTTTTCTATAGGTTAAGTTGTTATTCTGTTGTCTATCGGAAGATGTCTTCAGTGGAAGCCATCGGATGATATAGAACGAAATTTGTCGTTTAGTGACCGGTGGATGTCGTGTGATAATCCACCGGAAGATGTAGGAAATGTTTTGTCGTTTAGTGATCGGTGGATGTCGTGTGTTAATCCACCGGAAGATGTAGGAAATGTTTTGTCGTTTTGTGACCAGTGAATGTCGTATGATAATCTACCGGAAGATGTAAGAAGTGTTTTGTCGTCTAGCCACCGGTGGATGCTGTGTAACGTCGATCATCCGGCTGACGTCACCGGAAGGTGTAGAGCGTATTTTGTCGTTTTGCCACCGGATGATGTCTTCTATTTTCTGTTTCAGCCCCTTTTGTTGACTTTGTCCAACGGGCGATACGTTTGACTTTTGAAACCTATAAAGTGTTCTGCGATTTAATCCTTTATTCCTTTTGCCGATTATTCCCAAAAATTCTAACTTAGTATTCAAGCCTTGTACAATAGTTTTGTTTAACTCCATTTTACTTAAATGATTTCCGCTGCAAGTTTCGAATATTATTGTTTTGAAGATTCCGCTTGTGTCAAGTTTTTCAAAAAAAAAAAAATAAATACGGTTGAAATTTTAGTCATGTACGGGTATGGTGTGACGAACCGGGTTCAGATAACTCGAGGCGTTACACACACGCACCGCTTAACCAGTGCAGTCATCCGCGCACCAACTTTCCAAAATTTGACTTTTTGTATTTTTTTTTTACATTTAAGGGTTTCAATATTTTGTATTTTTACACTTTACCTTATTTTTAAAGATATTTTAGACTATTTACTATTATTTTTTAAGGTTTATTTGTATTTTATTTCAACACAATGTTTGTAACTCTTTGGGAACAATTATGATTAAGGGTCTTTGATTAAAGCTTATGTTTTTTTAGTGATTCTTTTTAGAAATTTCTCTTTATTTCTTTGTGAAGAACTAGATCTTCTTCAAGCCAAAACTTGAAAGATCATTTGATAGTTTTGGTTCTTACAAACAACTTTGGTCTTGGTCAAGCACCTGTTTTGATAAATTTGATTTCGTCAGCAAGGTTCGATTCAAGTCAAGTTCCTTTTTACTTGATTCAAAGGAATTACTGAGTTTTTATTCAGAATTGTTGAAGGATCTCAGTTTGATATATTCTTGGTTCTCATCATTTGATAAGCACGAAAACAACACTAAAGTGAGAATCATTGAATAAATACTCATTTCAATTTAAAAGTATTACCTCCAACAGTGGCCTCATGATATTAGTTTGTATAATCCATTGTGCATAATCTCACAAAGATCTTTATTATTCTTCTTCAAAATTTCTAAGTCATTTCATGCTCTTGATATAGATATTGTGATGAGAACTAGGGGTATATCAAACCCGAGAACCTTCAACATGCCGAATAAAGACTCAGAAACGCCTTTGAAATCAAATATATGGAACTTGACCCCAACCGAACCTTGCCTAAAGAACAAAATTATCAAGCAAGAGTAGTTTGACTCTAATCAAACTCGTTGATTAGATCCAAAACTATCAAGTTGGTTGTCACAACCCGTACACGTGAGAAATCGTTTCTTTTTTTTTTTTTTTTTTTTTTTAACTTTAACTTTAACTGTACTTAAGCGGAATCTAAATCGGAGTAAAAATCGAAATAGAAATCGGAATTCGTTTAGTAAATCTTTTGGTTCAATTAAGAAAATCATTAAAACTTAAAACAAACAAAACGTTTTAACATTTTCCTCCTGTTAGAATAACGTCAAAACATTTCAAAACACTATACGTTATCTATACAATCACCAAGCACCCTAAAAATGTATCTAAACATACCAAAAATTCATACTTTTCACCATTAATCCCTGAACATCAAAAAGACTCTCAAAACTTCTAACCGTGAGTCACCAACCTAACCAAAACACAAGCCGCTGCCACGAGCTCCACCCATCGACCGCTACACTTGATCGTCGTAAGGAGGTTCCTCACCTTCGTTCTCGTCACCTACATCATACAATAACTACATTAAGCCTAATGCTTAGTAAGGAGCGTACTAAACACAACATAACATATTTGCATGACATTTGTAAAACCGTTTCGTTTCGTTTCGTTTTGTAAAACCTTTTTCATATTCCGTGAAAAACAATCATTTAGTCTCGTGAGAACAATCATTTAGTCCCGTGAGAAACATTCATTTAGTCCCGTGAGAAACATACATCGTTATTTCATTTAACTTTTCGTAAAATCATGTTCATAAACAGTTCGTATGCATTTTACTAAAACATGATGCATGAGGAGACATACACGTAAGGAAAACCTATCTCATGAGCACTAACCTACACGTAAGGAAGACCTATCGCACGAGCACTACCACATAACTAAGGCACTACTTAACTATCAACCTTTCCTTAACTACCCGTCTTCCACCAACCTCTATAATCACTTTCTTCACAACAGTTCAACATTATCAACATTGTACGACGTAGGGCCTTAGTGGCCGGAAAGCCTAACGCTCACTTACATTGCGTCCTAAATATGCCGAGCACCGTCCTTTGAGCTTGGGTTACCTAGAGCATTTAACATCAAACCATTAATATCGATTTTCAAACATCGAATCTCAACAATCGACTTCTCTAGCTAGGACAAATCCTTCAAAAACTCAAATCCTTTTTCTCTTGGGCATTTTATCGAACACGTTGTGTTCATTAACTTCAAAACCCCATTAATGGTGTTTTACCAACTTCCAACTACCAAGATTTCACATTAAATATCATCCAACACCATTAATCTACTTCAACACCTTAGATTCAACACTAAACATCAACAATGAGTGATAAATAAACAACCCTAACTATTTCTAACAAAACCCTAAATTTATTCACAAACTCTAACTCGAAAATCAACCCAAATCAACACACAAAATTGTCTAGAGTGTAGAACTCACCTAGAGGATGGACTTGTTGAAGAAACTTGAAGGAAAATGCCAAGATGGGGGAGTCGATCGAACCTTTGGAGTTGGCGATGAAGGAGGGAAGAAAATCGCCAAAAGTGAGAAGAAAAGAGAGACTCGCGTGAGGGAGAGGAAAAGTGAGGGGAAAAGGGAGAAATAAACCCTTTTTAATTAAAACTTGACTTCCAAATTTACCAAAATGCCCTTAGTCAGTTTCTCAACTCAAATCGTCATTTCTTCTATCCGTTTAATTTCTCTAAAATTCCCTTGTTCCTCCAAATATTCCTATTTATTCTTAGGGCTCTAACGAAACTTCCCGTTGGTCATTTGGACTTAATTTAACATTTCTACGAATTTAACACTCTATAATGCTTAAAATACTAAAATTCAAAACTTAAGGCCCGAAATTCCTAAAACGAATTTCTCGGGTGTTACATCCTACCCTCCTTATTTAAAATTTTGTCCCCAAAATTTCGTACCTGAACAAATCTGGATATTTGTCCATCATGTCCTGTTGTCGCTCCCACGTCGCTTCCTCTACGTTTTGATTTCTCCACAGTACTTTAACAAGAGGGATTGACTTATTACGCAGGATTATAACTGAAGACTCCAAAATCTGTACCGGCTTTTCTTCATAGGTCAAAGTTTGCTGTATCTCAAGATTCACTGGTTCTACCACGTGCGTAGGATCCCCTATACACTTCCTCAACATCGACACGTGGAAGACATTATGTACGCCCTCCATAGACAACGGCAGTTGAAGCCTATATGCCGTAGCTCCAATCCTTTCGGTTATCTGAAACGGTCCAACGAACCGTGGGTTTAATTTCCCTCTTTTACCAAATCGAACCACACCCTTGAATGGCGAAACCTTTAAAAACACTTCGTCACCAGTCGCAAACTCTAAATCTCGTCTTCTTCGATCAGCGTAGCTCTTTTGGCGACTCTGTGCGGTCTCCATTTTTTGTCTAATTAAGGCAACCTTCTCAGACAATTGTTGTAAAATCTCAGGGCCGATCAATCTAGCTTCGTCCACTTCATCCCAATACAGCGGCGACCTACATTTTCTGCCATAAAGCGCTTCGTATGGGGCCATACCAATTGTGGTCTGATAACTGTTATTATAAGCAAATTCGATCAAAGGTAAATACCGGCTCCATGACGACTGAAACTCTAGCACGCATGCCCTTAACATATCTTCGAGTATCTGAATTGTTCTCTCAGATTGTCCATCGGTTTGTGGGTGGAATGCCGTGCTAAAAGTCAACTTGGTACCCATAGCGCTTTGCAAACTTTTCCAAAACCTTGAAGTAAATCTGGGATCACGATCCGAAACAATCGACATAGGGACCCCGTGCAATCGAATAATCTCCTGGATATAGAGTTCTGCAAATTGATTCATCGTGTAAGTCATTTTTACAGGCAAGAAATGAGCCGCTTTTGTCAATCTATCAACAACGACCCATATACTATCGTGCCCCTTTACTGTCCTCGGCAATCCCACTACGAAGTCCATTGCTATCTGATCCCACTTCCACTCGGGAATCGGTAGTGGTTGCAACATCCCACCTGGTCTTTGGTGCTCTGCTTTCACTTGTTGGCACACTAGGCAAGACTGCACATAATTGGCCACATCACGCTTCATATTCGGCCACCAATAGTGCACTCTCAGATCTCGGTACATCTTAGTGTTACCTGGATGCACTGAAGACATCGATGAATGTGCCTCGGACATAACTAATTTCCTCAACTCTTCGTGTAACGACCCCGTTCCCAGCAAGATATTGTCCGCTCCGGGGATTGGGCCGCAGCCCAATATCCTCCCCTCATGGCTTTGTTTGGCGAGAGCACTTCCCGGAAGGTCACCCAACCTAGAATTACTCTCGCCGAAGCCCACTTAACTTCGGAGTTCTTATGGGATCCGTTGTCAATTGAGCTCCAAAACGCGTCTTGCTATGTTGGGAGGGTCTCTTTACATATGTTTCATTTCCACATACTTCGCCAAGCGATGTGGGATTGTGACGACCCCCTCTTTACGACCCGGGATTCGCCTATACTCGAGTCCGGGATCCATCCATCCCGTAACCCGAGGTTTGCCCCGCAGTCGTACACATACGTTCACATTCGGGTAATCACAATCACCCCCCCTCGGGGGCCCAACGTCCTCGTTGGCCACATTTCCGGTTGGGTATAGGCTCTGATACCATTTGTAACGACCCCGTTCCCAGCAAGATATTGTCCGCTCCGGGGATTGGGCCGCAGCCCAATATCCTCCCCTCACGGCTTTGTTTGGCGAGAGCACTTCCCGGAAGGTCACCCAACCTGGAATTACTCTCGCCGAAGCCCACTTAACTTCGGAGTTCTTATGGGATCCGTTGTCAATTGAGCTCCAAAACGCGTCTTGCTATGTTGGGAGGGTCTCTTTACATATGTTTCATTTCCACATACTTCCCCAAGCGATGTGGGATTGTGACGACCCCCTCTTTACGACCCGGGATTCGCCTATACTCGAGTCCGGGATCCATCCATCCCGCAACCCGAGGTTTGCCCCGCAGTCGTACACATACGTTCACATTCGGGTCATCACATGAAGGTTTCTCCGTTTAAAGGCGTGATGCGATTCGGAAGAAAGGGTAAGCTAAACCCTCGATATGTGGGGCCCTTCCCTATTTTGAAGAAGATCGGGAAGATGGCGTATCGACTACAGCTTCCAGCTTCAATGGAAGGCATCCACGATGTATTTCACGTGTCTATGCTTCGGAAGTGTTTGCGTGATCCTTCGCATATTGTGGAGGCGAGAGACATTGAGGTACAGCCTACCTTGACTTATGTGGAGAAGCTTGTACGTATTTTGGAGTCTTCTATCAAAGTTTTGCGCAACAAAGAGATTCCACTAGTTAAAGTCCTATGGCGGAACCACGAGGTTGAAGAAGCGACATGAGAGCGACAAAAGGATATGATGACTAAGTATAGTGAGTTGTTTGTATAATCAAATTTTGAGGACAAAATTTTAAATAAGGTGGATGGATTGTAATACCCGGCTGTACGGAATATTAATAATTTAATGTAAATGGCATTTTTGTTAATATGTCAAATCAAGTCCATTTTGCGAAAAGAAAGTGTTATTACGATCCTAATAATTAATAAAGATTTTAGGAAAATTTCGGGAATTTTAGGAGTTTAACGCTAATTTTACGAGAATTACGTTTATCGTAATATAAAGGATACTCTGGTAAAAATAATAAACGTGGTCCGTTTTGCGAACGGACAGTTTTAATAGAACCCTAGTAATGAGTTGGAGTTATTGGTGAATTAATGAAATTTGGAGAAGCCGAATCGTTAGACAATTAACGAAACAAGCGACGAAACCAATAGAAAATCAAAGGAAGGACGAAACGGTAATTTACAAAGTCAAAATTTTAATTAAAAACAAAACTCTTTCTCTCTTCTCCCTCATTCACGCTTTCTCTCTTTTCCCTCTGCGAACCCTTAGGCGATTTTTTCTCTCCATCGGCGTTCTCTCCCTTCCGAAGGCCGGTTCCTCCTCCAACGACTTCCGTTCTTCGCGGTTTCTTCCCTAAACTCGATTCTAGGTAAGGTTCTAAGGTTTTAGGAAAGTTTATTTTGATTTTTACGGAGTTTAAACGATTAGAGTTCTTTTAGGGTTTCGTTAAAAATGTGATTTAGGGTTTGAAATCGATAGGTTTACATTAGTTGTGGATGAAATGGACGTATTGGACGTTATTGGACGAAGTTAAATCGATTTGTGAAAAATGATAAAGTTTGAGAATTTTGGGGTTTTTATGGAAAACTCGTTAATTGAAATTTTGAGGTGTCGAGCGTAAATTTCTCGATAAAACGTCTCGATTAGTTAAGTTAGAATTTTAAAAATTTCCTTAGTTAAGGATTTCGGTAATTTGGACGTTTAATAGTTTAAACTCGTATTAACGACAATTGTTGTAAATTTTCCTTAGGTGAACAACGCTCGTGGACGGAGCTAGATTTACAACGGACGCAAGGTAAGTTCTCGTGACTTACTGTGGCCGATTGGCCTACACCATAAGCCGAAGTTTATTGTTGAGGATACATTGGTGCATTGTTTGTTTAAGTTGGCAATTGTTTCGTCTAATTGTTTCTGTTGGGTAGTTTAAGTTCGGTTGTTCTATAGGTTGTTTGCTATAGTGTTTTGATGGTATTTGTAGTGTTTTGATTGTATGCTCTTTATGTATGTTTATGTTTATATTGAACTGTTCATGCATCATGGTTTTAAAAATGTCATGAAAATGAATTTACACACGGATTTCATGAAAAGAACATGCATGTAAAGACAAGTAAAGTATCACAGTAAACAACCATGACATGGGGTTATCGGGGATGAGGTTTAGACTTGGCGTTCCGTGGTGAGCGAGTTTTCCTCCCTTCAGATGGTGTGGGCTGTCTAACCGCTGGACGTGCCCTATCCATCTGTCGAGCGTTTCCGATAACCATAGACTGACATGTACTGATATATGAAATGACATGGACGGTTTTCATAGCATTGAACATGCATGATCATGCATTAGCATTTACGTAGAACTTGCTGAGATTTTTATCTCATAGGTGTCTTTATGGTGTAGGTGACCTTGACTTAGGTGAGGACGAGATCCCTCCACCCGAGGAATGATGCAGTTGAAGGAGGATGGCTTGTGGGAGTGCGCTGGGCAGTCGATGCTCCTTTTGATCCGTGGGGGAAGTAAGCGTATGTTTTGGGAACACGGTAGTTAGATAAAATTGTATAGTTGAACATATTAGGATGCATGGGTCTGATTAGTTGATAGGTTACGTTTTGATGTTTTTAAACGTTTTGGAAACTATTTTATAAACCGCTTGGTGATTTTGAACAGGAGGATATGTTAAGTTTTTAAACGGATCCACGCGGTTCGTTTTTACGAAATCAGGTTACGTTTTAAACGTGTTTATGGAGTAGGGTATGTTGATATTTTAGAGTATGTTATGTGTATAAGTATGTAGGGAAAAGAAAGAGAGAAAGGTGTAACGCCCCGAGTTCTCTGAACCCAGTTTGTTACTCATCATCCGAACATAACTAAGAAACTTTGGACCAAATTTAAAACTTCGCTCGGAAGTCAAAATTTGACATTTTCTAAAATCTCAAAACATTTAAAAACTTGTAGCGGAAATTCTTTTGAGCGGAACAGAATTAAGCAAAGCTATAATACAATGTTTGAATAATCGGTTAAAATATTAAGAAATAATTCGGCCAGAAGAGATCGAGAATTAAGCGTGAAATCTTGAAAATCGTAAAAGTCAAACACATCTGCCGCTAAACAAAGTCAACGAAAAAGGGCGGAAACAGAAACTGAAGGCTTCCACCGATCACAAAACAACAAAACTTATCATACACATCTACCAATGACGTTAGCCGGATGATTCATTCAACTAACTCACACCGGTCACAAAACGACAAAATTTATTATACACAACTACCGATGACGTAAGCCGGATGATTCATTCATCTAACTCACACCGGTCACTAAACGACAAAACTTATTATACATATCTACCGATGACGTAAGCCGGATGATTCATTCATCTAACTCACACCAGTGACAAAACGACAAAACTTATTATACACATCTACCGATGACGTAAGCCGGATCATTCATTCATCTAACTCACACCGGTCACAAAACGACAAAAGCCTTTACTCACAAAACAAAACACATCGCCCGATCATTAAACGAAAAATTTACTGCCTACATCTTCCGATGGCTTCTATTGAAGACATCTTCCGATGACGTCAGTCAGATGATTCAATCCTCCTACATCTGCCGGCGGACAAAACACCCAACTTCTACCGATAGACCAAAAGAGACTCTAAGAAGGAGTAAATCTGACTGCTAACGATTTTGGACATTTTGCTGAAATCATTCTAATCAACACAAATCCACAATTCTTAAAAATTCAGAATAGCAAGCTACAATCGAAATCAAATCATATTTTCAAATCCAGAAAAAAAGATCACAGAAGCGTTAAAAGAAGTATCAAACTTCTACTATCATTAAAATTCTCAGAACACTTCATCAGAATACCTAACCACTGAAAACTCTCATTCAGACAAAAGTTAAACCGCCTCATCAGAGTACCTAACCGTATCATAGAAGTGCTCCTCCAACTTCAACTATTCCTCAGTAAACTCAGGGAATTCACCTGTTGAAAGCTCAGCACCTACATCACAAAACTCATCTATTAGCCTAATGCTAATTAAGTAAAGTAGTAATGAAATGAAATGCTGAACATAAATCCCTAAACATGCAAATTTCTACTTTCTCATCTCAGTTGCATATGCATTCGTTTCTGATCTGATCCCCCTGTAAAATTGGGAGTTGGATCACTTCTCCCAAAGTCATACATCCTCTCTCTTGATTAAGGGGCAGATTAGTTCCCTTAACAACTGTTCAGATCTCCCTGTGAAATTGAGGTTTGGATCACTTCCCCCAAAGCCATACATCCTCTCTCTTGATTAAGGGGCAGATTAGTTCCCTTAACAACTGTTACAGTCTGTTCATTCCTTACCATGCCATTTCATGTAAGTTCATTTTCGTATATTTTCAAAATATGATGCATTATATACAAACACAATCAAGCATACACAATCCTACTGTTTTATGACGTAGGTCCGAAGGCACAAGCATACTTTACTTATCTGGCTCCCTGGAAAAGCTTGGTTTCAACTACTTTGGAAGCTTTGCTCACCTAGAGTCATAAATAGAATACCAATTAGATCTTCAATAACCTAATCCTATACCATTCAGAAATCCTAGGAGCTAGTTTGGGACCCTGTCCTATGTGCATTCCTGATTCATACGAGACCCAACTCAACTCCTATGCTCTGCATTTCCCAGGAACATGCATCTACGATACTCCTCTATCGTCTATAATCATAATGTAGTAAGATACCTTAGTAAAACTCACCTAAGTCGAAGGGAAAATCGGAGAAGGACCTCCTAGCGCACTCTGCTGAGCTGAGGAGCTGAGAGTCGAAAATGATTTGGGAAACAGTGGCGGCTACAGTGCATTAAACCTAAAACCTCTTTCCATAAATACGTTATCCACTTTTAAATTTTCAATTACCCTTATGCCCTCACCTAGTCATCCATTAACCCTACTTTTATTATTACCATATAAAGTGTGCCATTAATTAAAAAAATAAAAAAGCGGTTTGACAGAACCGGGTGTTACAAAAGGAAAGAAAGAAGGAGCCGGCAAAGAAGAAAGAAGAAAAGAAGAAAGGAGGGAGGCACTCCCTGGAATTTGGATTCCAGGGAGGGTGGCGATCGATCTCCTAAGGAGGGGGATCGATCGCCTCTTTGGTCGCCACTCTCTGGAAAAATTTCAGAGAGTGTGGCGATCGATCGCCCAAAAAGGGGCGATCGATCGCCTAACCATCGATCGCTTCGCGATCGATGGTCACAATGAGGGGCGATCTGATCGCCCCTCCCATTTTGATGATGACGATCGATCACCGATTTTGGGCGATCAATCGCCCCTTTACATTTCAGGACAGTGTCCCTTTTTGCCCTCTGCCTTTGATTAAATGTTTTTAATTGTTTTAAATATTTGTTTTAATTGTTTTAGGAAATTGTTTTAAGTTTTATTTAAATTGTTTTTAAGCAAATAGTTTTTGAACGGTTTTAACAATTTAGTCTACAAGTTAAATTCCGCATAAATACTACAAAGTTTAAGGATAAAAGATAAAATGAAAAATTTTATACGGAAAAAATTAGGATACAGGTAAGGGTCGCTACACAATTCCCTTTCCTTCTCCTTTAAGGACAATAAAGGAAAATTTAGAGAGGTGATTTTTCCATTTTGCCATTAATCTAATGTAAAACTACTTCCACGGATGCAACCTTAAAGAAATTCTTATTATCAATAAAAGAATGATACAATGTGAAACTTAAAGAAACATAGAAAACCGAGAAAAATAGAATCTCTTCGAACAACTTACATGTAACACCTGGGATTTTTTTAGGGAAAATTGAAGAGAAAATAAAATAATAATAAAATAGGTTGGTTTAATTAATTTAAAAGAAAAGTGAAGTTTCTAATTTAAGTTCGGGTCCTAGTGAAATTAAGCCGGAGATTTTAATTTAAGAATGAGATTTAATGGAATTTGACATGGTTGGAAATAAGGGAGGGCAAAACGGTAAATGTCAAGTTATTAATGTTTTAATAGAAATTATTATTATTATTATTATTATTATTATTATTAGTTTTATAAAAAAAAAAAACAACACGAAAACAACAGAATTGCCATTCTGTTGTCTTCGCGTGCCCGACGCCGAGAGATGCAGGGGAGACGGGGGAGGGGCGAGCGACGAAGGCGACGTCCGTTCACCGCCGTGGTTCCGGCCAGACAACGTCGACGGCGTCTAGGGCTGCCATTTCAGCCGTCGCTGCGCACAAACCGGCCGGTAATCTCGGTTTTCCCCTGTTTTTCTTTCTAATTGAGGCCGTGGATCGCCGAGCTGTTAGAGCTCCGATCGCTGGCTGTTTTTGGGCGGTCTTGGCTCGAGATTGCCGGACATTAGGCCAGCTTTAGTTGCCTGGCCGTGGGGAGCTCGAATTGGGCAAAAGTCAGTAAGCCCTATTCGGGCAATTCGGGGTTTTGTGTGGAACTATGGTTTTTCTTGTTAGGTTATGTTAATTGGAGGTTAGGAGGATTGATTGGTGAAGAGATTTGTGAGAATTGATGAAAAATCAGAAACGGGGAATTTTCCGGTTAGGGGTATTTTGGGTTTTTATCAATTTTACCTAGTTAGAGTCGTTTGTTTTCAGATTCTTTTTGGCAGGTTAAAATAGGTTATTAGAAGAGTACGTGGCCGCTGGAATCGTTAGATTCCGATATCCGACGCAAAAGTTACGGGCGTTCGAAGTTTCGGGTCGGTTTTTACCGAACCCAAATTAGTGGCCTGTTTAGTTGGGTTTTAGTTAGATTAGGCTAGAAATAGTAGTTTGTGAGTTAATTGGTGAAAGTAGGCTTGATTTTAATGAAGTTTGAATTATTGTCGTAGGTCGAGCTGTAGATGGACAGGTAACTGAGTAACCTCAGCGAGCTAGGACGCCAGGTAAGTAGTGGATGAGTGTTTGTTGCCTTCGGGCCTACACCATAGAACGGTAGGGATGGTTTGTTTATTTGTTGTGTTTTGCTTTGTGTCATGCATTGTGTGTCATGCATCATTGTTTTCTAACTGACAAAATCACGTGTTTTGCATGTTCGAGTGGTGAGGATGACGTAATGAAAGATGAGAAAATAGATATGCAACCTGGTCTCGAGTAGAATAGTCTTGTCGGGCACGTGGCTCGCTGGGCACCCCGCGGGGTATTTTACTTGAGATGCTATGCTAATGTACGTAATGCGTCGTGAGTGTGAATACCTCGATATGTTCGTGCTTGAAGGCACAATGAGGATTCTACGATCGATTGGGGAAGATTTGGTTGGCCGTCCAGGATTGTGTTTTGGCGTGTGCCTCCGGTCTTGCTCCGTGGGTCAAGGCGTGGCCGTCTAGGATTGTGTTGGGACGTGTGCCTACTTGATTCACATGAAAGTGAAAGATAATTGCAACCGACATGAAAAGAAAGCAACAGAGTGTGTAGAAACTGCATGTTAGGGTTGAGTCGAGCATTTAGTATGTTGTTGTGCATTCTTTCCCTACTTGCTAAGCATTAGGCTTACTTTTGTGTTCTATGGTATAGGTGGCGAGTTTTTACAGGTTAGGTAGAGGAGACAGCCCAGGACTAGGCAGCAGTCGGAGGAGTACGAGGCATGCCGGTGCGGGTAGTTGTCGGGGCGCCTCGACCATAGTCTTCGGAGAATGTGGGTTTTTTATTTTGGTAGTATTGTAAATGTTTGCTTGTGAATTGATAGAAATGTGTAGTTCCTTTTGGGTGGATGTCCTATGTGTATTTGTTATATGTAGTCATAGTTAAGGGTGGTGTATCGTCCTGTACTGTGGACTTTCTTCATTTAGGGATGTTAGTATTTTAGGTTCCCTCTTTACTGCCATTTGGGTATTTCGTATGCTGGATACGTTGATGAGGAGTATTGTGGATTTTCTTCATTCTGGTTGATTGTTGGAGATTAGGAATATTCTGGATTGGATTTTGTGCAGGTATTTAGCATTTTGGGAGGCGCCATTTACAGGCGTTACTTTGCCGAAATTTTCGGGAAGGATGCCGTGGTGCTTATAGGTTAGGATTAAAGGAAATTAGTGAGTCTAGACAGCTGGGTATATCATAAGACAGTTTCGAGAGATTTAGTTTTAAATTTCGCGATGTCAAATATGTTTTATCGTGAGATTGGTTAGCAAAGTAGCGCACCGAGCCAGGGTGGGTTCGGGGGCGTTACATTACAATTCCTATTTTCTCTCTAACCTCTATCTTTCTAACCCTTAAGTTTCACAATCACACACTCTTTCAATAGCAGACCCAATATATAAACATATATGGTTAACTGTGATAGTTGTCATATTATAAGGAATAAAGAATTTTTTTTTCAACCTTTACACAAAATACGAGCGCATATGAAACAGATTGATACTTATTTAATTGTCAATCATGTACATATTTTTTATTATTTACAATTTACATAATTTTAATATACATTTATCTTCGGTGTTTGGAAGAGTTACAATGTTTAAGCTCCGGTCTACAAATATTAAAGGTTGCCTATTCTAGTGCAATCTCCTCCAATTTCGCATTTTCTTGCGTTCTCTCATCTGCTAGCTCCAAATCCTTCAAGCATATTAGGGGTTGATAACTTTCTAAAATAGAGTTATTATGGTAGAGATTTACAACAAAATAATATAATACTATCATATTATTTATCAAATCTAAGAAAATATTAAAGTTTTTTGGTGAAATATTCTCAATATCATTCATTATTGGTTTTTACTTGATGGTTTTTATCTTTGATTATGTTGTTTATTAATTCATGTTTGGTTTATTTAGTCTTTATTGGATCTATTGTTAATTTAATTAACTAAAATTAGTTAGGTTAATTTTATTACATGTAAATAATTTGGGAAAAGGACTTGCATATGAGATAGAGACAAAATAACATACGATTATCGAGTGAAAACCTTGAGTTTATGTTGGATTGTACGGTCTCGGATGGGGCATTAGAATAGAAAAATCCATTAGATAATGAACTATTGGTTCTATTGCATCTCTAGTGATGAATCAACAATATGAAGTGTTTTTCTTGTGTATTCTTGATAAACCAGCATTTATATATAGATGTAAGAAGATCTGTTTGGGAAGTAAGAAGCCCCTTTGACATCTCTTTATCTGCAAAGAATTCTCGATGTGAAAACACAAAGACAAAAGGCTGATCTATGAATAGGAAAAAGAGTGGATATGTAGGATCCCAAATGACTTGGCTTATTTGAAAAAAAAGTTTTGTTCTTTGAAAGAATACATGCTTAATCTATGTTCTCACATAGAGAACTTGAGCTTAATGAATTGACTTCTCATAAGATTATATTGAATTGAATTTATAACAATATTCCTAATCAAGAATCGAGATAGATTTTTTGATAAATAAGGTTTTTTCATTAACAAACCTGTGCAAATTAATTAATTGAAAAAGATAGATAGCTAAATCAGGTGAACTACAGGGGGTAATTATAATCCTAGGCTTTTATTCCTAGAGTTATTCGTGTTTACTTTTAGCTTATATTTTATTTGTAGCTTTTATTTCATTTTAGTTGTAGTTTAAACTTTTTAGTTTAGTTTTTGTCTAACTTGTTTCTAGCTGCTTAAGTCTTGCATGCAATGTGATAAAAGTGTGAACCTTTACATTTGAACTTATAAATCAAGAAGACGTGTAAAAGAAATCGAAAACAGGGGAAGCAATATGATGTGATCAAAGGTGCCCCCAAGTTCTAGCCCAAAGAGCATGATCCGATAAAAGGGTGAGTAGAATCCATGACAAGTTTAAGGAGCAAAAAAGACACAAAAAAGGCCTAAAAACATCAATTGGTCGCAAAATAATACAAAATGCACACGCCCATACTCAAAACCGCACACACTGATGTCGTACTGCACACCTCGTGCTCCTACAAGCAACAGCGCGTGCACAGATCTCGACAGCGTTCCCCACGCCTGCTCACCAGTGCACGCGCTGCTCGCCTACCCCCACAACGCACTGCCTGAGCATCGCAACACGGCGCTCGGCCAGCACCCTGCGTGGGCATCTTCCGCACTCGCCCCATCAACGTGCACCAGCTCGCCCAGCAGCCCACCAGTATGCTCCAGTGCACCCTACTCCACTCCCACCCTTCCAAACCCTTATTTTCACCCATTTTGATATACCAAAGTTGTAACCCTAGAGGGAGATTGAATTTTGAGGAATAAAAATACTTCTTTTAAGTGATTCTTCTTTGTGAGAATTTTTCTCTTTGGTTCTTCGTGAAGAACTAGGTCTTCTTCAAGTCAAAGATTGATAGACCAACTTGATAGCTTTAGATCTAATCAACGAGTTTGGTTAGGGTGAATCTACTCTTATTTGTTAAATTGGTTCCGTCAGCAAATTTCGATTAGGGTCATTCTCTATACTTGATTTCAAAGGTGTTCTTGAGTTTTTATTTCGCGTCTTGAAGGGTTTCGAGTTTAATATACCCTTGGTTCTCATCATTTGGTATCAGAGCATTGGCTCCTTGATTCAAGTTTATTTGAAGTTTTCATTCTTAAACCCTTCAATTATCTTGTTTCTTGAAGTTTTCATAATTGAACTCTTCAATTATCTTCTTCCTTGAAGTTATTCTTTATGAAACTCTGCAAAGTCAAAAAAAAAAAAAAAAAAGTTATATGCTTCTTTTTCCATAAGAATTTGAATTTTTGCTCCTAAAGTTTGATTCTTGAATTTCGTGAGTAGCAACAATTGCTCTCGAAATATTAATCATTGATAAAATTTGATTGTCATTCTTGACACTTCAAATTTCATTCTTGAAATTTCGACCACTATTCTTAAAGAGTCAAATTTCATCCTTTAAATTTTGATTTTTCATTCTTAACATTCGAATTTCATTCTTGAAATTTCGACCCTTAAGATTTCGAACTTTATTCATAAAAATTCGATTCTCAATTTTTGAAGTTCTATATTTGTCTTTAAATTCGAGTATTAATTCTTGCAGTTATTCTATTTGATTTTGGATTACTTTGATTTTTGATACTCTATAATTGTTACAATTATTCTTGTTCTTGATATCAATGTTCTTATTCTTATTCACTCTTGTAACAACATTGTAGTATCTCTCTCATATATTAATTGTCTTTATTCTTTTCAAATTGCTTGATTCTACTATACTTGAAAATTGGAATTTGAGCTTTGAAGTTTGGATTTGCTTGCTTTACTGGTTGAAAATTTTCCTCCCGATCAAGTTTTCATAAAAAGCAAAAAGGGAAAATTGAGGGTAAAAGGCAGGAGAGTGAGGTTATTTTATAAAAGCCAAATTTTGAGAGAAACACAAGCGAAGTGATTATCGAACGAGTGTAAACACGTGAGGGAGAGGAAAGGTGTAACGCACCCGAACCCACCCTGGCTCGGTGCGCTACATTACTCATCATTACCACATTTAAAACGGAATTTAAAATAATATTTTGATTCATTTTTGGGTATTTCGAACCCTCGAAAAGGGTTGAAAAATGTGGGTAAAATACATACAAAACGTGTCAGAAAAGGTCGGGTTAAAATATATTTGAAATAGGAAATTTTGAAAAAAATCAAAGAAAGCCACAAGAGGTGCCGCGCGGGCGCACTTGGTTCGCGCGTCGCCCAAGCAGCGCGTGTGCAACCTTTCGCGCCAGATGCCGATCGATCGGCGCAAGCGCCGATCAATCTGTGACCTCTCATGTCGCTCGACAAACCCCGACCAACATGTGCCGATTGATTGGCGCCGGGCTCCGATCGATCGGCGCTAGGTACTGCGCGCGCCCCCGCAGCATGCACGCTACGCACGCCACGCCTGCGCCTGCACCCGCGCACCCTCCAACAGCCCTGCACGCGCATCTTCTAAGCCACCTGCGCCATTTTCGACTCCTTTCCACATTTTCTCAATTTTCTTCCTTTTTCACCCTACCAAATCACTTAAAACTTACCCAAAACTTTTTTCTAACTTTTTCCACTTCTCGAAACGTAAAAATCCTGAAAACCTGTCTCTAAAACTTCAGCGAAAACGTGAAAATGGGTGAAAACAAACATTGTTTCTTTTACGAAAAATCGAGCAGCATAACGGTTAAATTTTCTAAAACCAAAACTCTGAAAATCAAATATTTACAACTAAATCCCAAAACAAACAACCAAAAGGTTTATAAACCCAACATCTTATACACAACCAAAATCCCAACAAACCAACCAACAAAAATTATCAACTACCACACCTCCCAGCCACTTCATGGTCAAGACGCCCCAACAACTGCTTGCACTGGCATAACGCATGCATCGCCGACTGCATCCTAATCATGACCTCCCTCATAAAGCTCACCTGAGGGCTCGTCGTCACCTACACCATATAACACAAACTTAGGTATAATGCTTAGCAAGTAGAGAATAATGAATGTAAAAACCTAATGCATACTCAACCCCTAACACAAGCAGTTTTTACTCGCTCTGTTGTGCTCGTTTCATTTTCATTTCATAAATCTTTCGCTTACGTATTTACAACAGTGCATCTCTCATAGAGCCTCTCACAAGTGCTAACCTAGCACCCTAACGCGACTAGGCGGCTCCACTAAAGCCCCTCGTAAGTGCTAACCTAGCACCTTAACGCGACTAGGCGACTCCACTCGAGACCACATTGCATTTCTTCTTATCTTTTTACGTTTCATGCTCACATTTCAGAATCATGTTAAAAACTCGTTTTTCATAATTTGAAAACAATGATGCATGTCACACAAAATCTCAAACCACAAAACAAGACACAAACAACCAAATAATCAAACAAATCCCTACAATTCCATGTTGTAGGCCCGAAAGTACAATAAAAATCAACCACTACTTACCTGGTTTCTCTGTAAGTGTTTGCTCACTCCGAGTACACCAATCACTCGCTCGATAACCTAGCATATTAAGGGGAAAATCTGTAACACCCGGTTTTACGGGATTTTATCGATTCACTATATAATCGCATTTTTGTAAATATGTCAAGTTAAGTCCGTTCTACGAACGAAAAGTTTTGATAGAGCCCTAGTAATAAATCAGAATTATTAGTGAAATAAGAAAATATGGAGAGACTGAATCGTTAGTTAAATAACAAGATAAGTGAGGAAACAAATAGAAAAATTGAATGAAGGGCAATTTAGTCATTTGACAAGTAAAATGTTATTAAAACAACAAAAATTCTCTCCCTCCCTCACACTTCACGACTTCTCTCTGCGAAAATCACCCTCTAGGTGATTTTCTTCTCCTCTCATGCGTTCTCTCTTCCGGCAACCGAAGCTCTTCCTCCGGCGACTCGTTCTTCACATTTCCTTCTCCAAACGACACCCTAGGTAAGGTTCTATGGTTTTGAAAAGTTTATTCTCGATTTTTTGGTGGTTAAATGATTAGGTTTCATTTAGGGTTTTCGTTAAAAATGTGGATTAAGGTTTGAAATTGATAGGTTTAGCGTAGTTATGCCTCTAATTGACGTATTGTGGTTATTTGACGTAGTTAGACAATTTATTGGTTAATGTTAGGGTTTTGGAGCTTTGGAGCTTTGGAAAACTCTATTAATGGAGGTTTTGAAATTTCGAGCGCGAATTGCTCGACGAAATGCCTCAATGAGTTAAATTAGAGTTTTAGGAGATTACTTTAGTTAAGGGTTTCGTTAGTTAGGAAGTTTAACAGTTTAAACTCGGTTTTAATGATGATTGTTGTGAATTTCCATAGGTGAACAACGCTCGTGGACAGAGCTTGAATTGCAACAGACGCGAGGTAAGTCTCCGTGACTTGTTTGGCCGATTCGCCCTACACCATAACAACGTATGATGTTGCAGGATTTGGAGATGTAGGATGTTCCAGGTAAACTTAATGGGTAGCCTAGGTTTAGTTTGTTTTATCGGAATGTTTATATTGTTTTGATGGTATTCACGCTTTTATGTTTTAGTTACGATACGCATTTAACTGTTCATGCATCACATTTCTATGAACTATCATGAAAAATGAATTTCCGCATACGTTTTCATGAAAAGAAATGGATTAATGAAAAGTAATGAATGAACGTAATCCCGGTCACGACGAGGTGAGATTCAGACATGGCTGTTTATGGATGGAAGCATGTTTTTCTCCCCGACAGATGGAAAGGGCTGTCTAACCGCCAGACGTGCCCTCTCCATCTGGTGAAAGTTAGACCTCGGTGACATCCCATTATGTAATGTAATGAACAAAACAATTGCATGACTTTACGACCCCGCACTCATAGCACGCATTTGCATTTACGTAGATTTACTGAGCCTTTAGATCATAGTTGTCTCTATTGTGTAGGTGAATTTGATACAGGTGAGGATGAGACTCCTCCACCTGAAGCATGAGCAGATTAAAGAATAATGGCCGTGGGAGTTGACCCGTGGGGATGTAAGTAAGTGTTTTGGTGATTTTGATAGATAGACGAATAGAAAAATTGTATAGTTGAACCATTTTAGGATATTTGGTAACTAGATAGTAGACAAAAGGATGTTTTGATGTTTTGGTAAACACGTTTCATAAAATATTTTGCTAAGCCTTTTATTACGATTATAACGGAATCGTTTGGGGTTATTTTAGGTTGAGTCACGGATATGCTCGAGTTATAGAATTATCCATGCAGTTGGATTTCGTGGTTTTAGTCTCATTTTTATTGTGTTTTAGGATACGTTTTGGGTCGGTTTTGATGATTGATGAAGTGGGGAAATGTATGAAGAATGAGTAAGGTTATGAGTGTTTGTGTGTTGAAGTGTATGTATGAGTTGTGTTATGTGTAGGCAGAAAAAAAGAAAAGAAAAAGGGAAGGAAGAAATGGAAATGGGGAAGCAGCACTCTGGAGAGAATCAAGAGCGTCTGCCGATCGATCGCCAGAAGGGGCGATCGATCGGCTTAAAGGATGGTGACTCTCTGGAAAAACCAGAGAGTTCACCGATCGGCTAGGATTGATCGCCAGGTTGGCGATCGATCGCCTGATGGAGGGGCGATCGATCGTGTAGCACCCGGTTCCGCTAAACCAAATTTAATTTATCATATATGATGTGCATTTTATGAAAGAATTAGGGGAATTATTTATTAGGTTAGTGAGTGACTAAGCAAGGGCATTTATGTAAAGTGAGGTTTTAAAAAAAAGACGGATAACGTATTTAAGGGAAGTGTTAATACACTGTAGCCGCCACTATTCCCTATTTCCCTCTTTCGATTTTCAGCTCGAGCAGTAGAGCTCTCTAGGCGATTCTCCTTCAATCTAGGTAAGTCTTCCTTGTTTTCTTGCTTATTAGTGGTTAGGTTACTGAGAGAATACAATGTGGAGATTTGAGGATGCTGTGAGGTTCAGGTTCTTGGTGATAAATGGGAATGCACGGGCAGCAGAGTTTCAATCGGTTTTCTAAAACATTTTATTGATTTTTGGTAAGTTTTAGTGAGAGTTGGATTAACGTACTGACATGACCCTAGGTGAGCGAGCTTCTGGAGTAGTTGAAACCGAGCATTTCCAAGAGAGCCAGGTAAGTAAAGTATGCATGTGCCTTCGGGCCTACATCACAAAATAGTAGGGTTATGTATCTTGTGAATGATTTTGTATGTCATGCATCATGTTTTTGAAAGATTACGAAAATGAATTTCCATGTAAGGAGGGTAAGACATGAACTGAATGTGACAGACAAACTATTAAGGGAACTAATCCACCCCATAACTTATGAAGGGATTTATGACATTGGGGGAATTGATCCCACTCCCAAGGGAACCAAGGGATCAGATCTGCTATTAAGGGAATTCATCCGCCCCTTAATCGAGTAGAGGATGTATAACATTGGGAAAATTGATCCACTTCTCAAGGGAACCAAGGGATCAGATCTGCTTATGAATGAATGTGAATGCAACTGAGATGAGAAAGTAGAAATTGCGTGTTTAGGAATTTATGTTTCATCATTTCATTTCATTACTGCTTTACTTATTTAGCATTAGACTAATAGATGAGTTTTGTGATGTAGGTGAGGAAGTGACAGCAGGTGATTTCTCTGAGCTTGTTGATGGATAGGCTGGTTGGAGGAGCACATTCATGCCATGGACCTGGCACTTGATTTGGCAGTTTAACTGATGTCAGTTGGTGTGAAGTTTCAGTTGACAATGTTTTAATTTAAGTATGTTGAGTTTTCATGATAGTAGAGGTTTTAATATTTTGAATACGTTTTGAGGTTTTCGGATAATGATATTCTGTTGAGTTTTTTTTTTTTATGTTGGTTTTTACTGGATTTGAGTAGTGCAATGATTCGAGTTATTTCTGAATGGTCTCAGTGAAATAAGTAAATTCTTTCTGTACTTGAGTTGTGTTTGCATAGCAAGAAATAGTTGAAATGTCGCTTTGTCTTCTATCGATAGATGATGTCTATCGGTAGATGTTGAGTTATAGTTAAGTTGTCTATCGGTAGATGTTGAGTTATAGTTAAGTTGTCTATCGGTAGATGTTGAGTTATAGTTAAGTTGTCTATCGGAAGATGTCTTCAGAAAAGCCATCGGATGATATAGGTTTAATTCTATCGGAAGATGTCTTCAGAAAAGCCATCGGATGATGTAGGTTTAATTCTATCGGAAGATGTCTTCAGAAAAGCCATCGGATGATGTAGGTTTAATTCTATCGAAAGATGTCTTCAGTTAAGCCATCGGATGATGTAGGTTTAATTCTATCGGAAGATGTAGATTTTGCACTACCGATATGAGTGGGTAATATGTTTTGTCGTTTTGCCGTCGGTAGATATGAGTCGAAAAGCTTGTCGTTTTGCGATCGGTTGATGTTGAATAAGTGATTCATTCGGTTGACATCATCGGTAGATGCAGTCCACCGAGAGATGTCTTTTGTTTCCAACTCTTCTGGTCCACGTCATCGGTAGAAGCCTGTTTCTGTTTCTTCCGTTGACTTTATCCATCGGCAGATGCGTTTGACTTCTGCGACTTTCCAAGTATTTCACGATTTAAACCTCTATTTCTTTTTAGCCGATTATTTCTTACATTTCAAACAACGTTCGTAGTTTTGTTTAACTCTATTGTTGTCCAAATGATTTCCGCTGCAAATTTTTTTTTAATGTTTTGAGATTTTAGCTTATGTCAAATGTTGAATGTTGAGCAAAGTTAAAAAAAATAATAAATAATAATAATACAGTTCAGATTTCTTAGTCATGTACGAGCTTCTGTGTAACGAACCGGGTTCAGATAACTCGGGGCGTTACAGATCGCCCCCCTATTTTTACACCTGCCAATCGATCGGCTGAAATGGCCGATCGATCTGCTACATATTTTTTTGGCAAATTGCGCTTTTTGCCCTTTCATTCATGCGTATATGTTAATATATTTTCTTTAACGATTTTTCAAACGATTTCAATTTAGATTTTGGTTTAAAGCTTCAAAAAGAATCAAAATTCGCTTATGGCTCAAAAAGAAAATTTTACAGGAAATTCGAGGAATAGGATTAGGGGATGTTACAAAATCATTTAGTAACCTCTAAAAGTTCTAGGGAATGCATAATCTAAACCTAACAACAATTTAAACCAACTCTAAAGCCTAAAACCCTACCCGAAATTCCCCACTTATCCATCGTCCAACTTCAATCGGCCATAACTTACTCGTTTTTCATCGGATTTCAACGATCCTACCCATTCTGTAAACCTCTACATGTCTACTATCCAATAAATCAATTCAATTTACCAACTAAACAAATATGGCCGATCGAATTCTGCACTAAACAGAATCGGCAACTTTGCACAAAAAATCAGTTTTCCACCAACTTCCACCAATTCTCTAATCTAACTACCTAAACAACCTAAACTAACCTATCTAAGGTTTAAATCACCAAATTTAGCAAGAAAAACCAGCAAGGGAATGGAAAATTCGGAGCTCCATTTTAGGGTTTTCCAAACATCACCAAAACTCACTCAAAACACCACCAAAACACCAAAAATCTTCATTACTATACATAAAACATAAAATCCCATAAAAACTCACCTTAAATCCTTGTTAAAATTGAAGAGATGAAGGTAGGAGAACTCACCAATGGAGGATGAAGAATCGTGGAAGAGATAGAGGGAGAAGACAAACTTTTTGTCTTTTACACCTTATATTTTCATCCTTTTAAAACTTAACTTTTTCTCTTTTAAAAATTTCCACCAAACTTTTTAATTTTGTAAAGTAACCTCATCCTCCCACTTTTACTTCTCTTCAAACGTGGAAGGCATCACCTTCCTTACATTTCCTTCAATTTTTCTTTTTTCTATTATAAATCTCCTCCACTTTAGTTTCCAAACACTCTTACTTTAATTAACTCAACCAACTATAGCTCTAACCACTCCAATCCTAGTGTTTTCTCTCTAAATTTTCACTTTCTAACTTAAGTGCTTCTAGAATGTATGTTAGGTTTCCACAATATAATCTAATGTAAGGGAAACTCAAGCTTAGGGAAAAATCCCAGGTGTTACAAAAGGTCTAATATATCACTTGTAACTTATTGTTTAATCATTTCCTTATATCAATATTTTCTTTCTACCACGCGCGCACATCACTGCACACCGCGCGCGCATCACAGTACAATGCATGCCCAGCAGTTGCACATCGTGTGCAAATTCAGTGCTTACCCTATCAACGTGCATCCCCTCGTATCCCTACCCCACTCGGTCACAGACCCACCTTAGCCCAGCAACCTGCGTTGTGCATGCCAAGCCAAGCGACCCTATGTAACGACCCCTTATCCTAGCAAGATATTGTCCGCTCTGGGCATTGGGCTGTAGCACAATATCCTCCCCCCAAGGCTTTGTTTGGCGAGAACTTCCCAGAAGGTCACCCAACCTGGAATTGCTCTCGCCGAAGCACTTTTAACTTCGGAGTTCTTATGGGATTCGTTGCCAATTGTGCTCCAAAACACGTCTTGCTATGTAGGAAGGGATCTCTTACATATGTTTCATTTCCATGTACTTCCCCAAGCGATGTGGGATTGTGACAACTCCCTCTTTACGACCTGTCACCTTCCGGTTCGCCAGTGCGGACGTACCGCCATCCGAGTTCCGATTCGTGTAGCCATCGTACCATACTTACACATCCGGGTCATCACAATCACCACCCCTCGGGGGCCCAACGTCCTCGTTGGCCACATTTCCAGTTGGGTACAGGCTCTGATACCATTTGTAACGTTATTCCAGCAAGATATTGTCCGCTCTAGGGATTGGGCCGTAGCTCAATATCCTCCCCTCACGGCTTTGTTTGGTGAGAACTTCCCAGAAGGTCACCCAACCTGGAATTGCTTTCGCCGAAGCACTTTTAACTTCGGAGTTCTTATGGGATCCGTTGCCAATTGTGCTCCAAAACGCGTCTTGCTATGTTGGAAGGGATCTCTTACATATGTTTCATTTCCATGTACTTCCCCAAGCGATGTGGGATTGTGACAATCCCCTTTTTACGAACTGTCACCTTCCAGTTCACCCGCGCGGACGTACCGCCATCCGAGTTCCAGTTCGTGCAGCCATCGTACCATACTTACACATCCGGGTCATCACACCCTATCTGCGTGGCCCAACTTAGTCGCACCCTCTTGCACACCAGTACCAAACCCAGCACCGGCCCACTAGTGCTGGCCAGCGCTCCCTACTCCTCCCCCAACCTTTCCAAACCATAATTTATACCCATTTTGATATTTGTTAAGTCTTCTAAACACATTAGGTTAGGTTTCCTTATTTTTAGAGGATTTTTTGCATATCTTTTTAGATATTTTTATTTTCTTTAATTTTTTTATCTTATTTATACACCATTTTTAACCATAGAGGGAGATTGAACTTTGAGGAATAAAAACACTTCTTTTTGAGTGATTTTTCTTTGTGAGGATTTTTCTCTTTGGTTCTTCCTAAAGAACTAGGTCTTATTCAAGTCAAAGTTTAAAAGACCGATGTAACACCCGAGAAATTCGTTTTAGGAATTTCGGGCCATAAGTTTCGAATTTTAATATTTTAAGCATTATAGAGTGTTAAATTCGTAGAAATGTTAAATTAAGTCCAAATGACCAACGGGAAGTTTCGTTAGAGCCCTAAGAATAAATAGGAATATTTGGAGGAACAAGGGAATTTTAGAGAAATTAAACGGATAGAAGAAATGACGATTTGAGTTGAGAAACTAAGGGCATTTTGGTAAATTTGGAAGTCAAGTTTTAATTGAAAAGGGTTTATTTCTCCCTTTTCCCCTCACTTTTCCTCTCCCTCACGCGAGTCTCTCTTTTCTTCTCACTTTTGGCGATTTTCTTCCCTCCTTCATCGCCAACTCCAAAGGTTCGATCGACTCCCCCATCTTGGCATTTTCCTTCAAGTTTCTTCAACAAGTCCATCCTCTAGGTGAGTTCTACACTCTAGACAAGTTTGTGTGTTGATTTGGGTTGATTTTCGAGTTAGGGTTTGTGAATAAATTTAGGGGTTTTGTTAGAAATAGTTAGGGTTGTTTATTTATCACTCATTGTTGATGTTTAGTGTTGAATCTAAGTTGTTGAAGTAGATTAATGGTGTTGGATGATATTTAATGTGAAATCTTGGTAGTTGGAAGTTGGTAAAACACCATTAATGGGGTTTTGAAGTTAATGAACACAACGTGTTCGATAAAATGCCCAAGAGAAAAAGGATTTGAGTTTTTGAAGGATTTGTCCTAGCTAGAGAAGTCGATTGTTGAGATTCGATGTTTGAAAATCGATATTAATGGTTTGATGTTAAATGCTCTAGGTAACCCAAGCTCAAAGGACGGTGCTCGGCATATTTAGGACGCCAGGTAAGTGAGCGTTAGGCTTTCCGACCACTAAGGCCCTACGTCGTACAATGTTGATAATGTTTAACTGTTGTGAAGAAAGTGATTATAGAGGTTGGTGGAAGACGGGTAGTTAAGGAAAGGTTGATAGTTAAGTAGTGCCTTAGTTATGTGGTAGTGCTCGTGCGATAGGTCTTCCTTACGTGTAGGTTAGTGCTCATGTGATAGGTTTTCCTTACGTGTATGTCTCCTCATGCATCATGTTTTAGTAAAATGCATACGAACTGTTTATGAACATGATTTTACGAAAAGTTAAATGAAAGAACGATGTATGTTTCTCACGGGACTAAATGAATGTTTCTCACGGGACTAAATGATTGTTCTCACGGGACTAAATGATTGTTTTTCACGGAATATGAAAAAGGTTTTACAAAACGAAACGAAACGAAACGGTTTTACAAATGTCATGCAAATATGTTATGTTATGTTTAGTACGCTCCTTACTAAGCATTAGGCTTAATGTAGTTATTGTATGATGTAGGTGACGAGAACGAAGGTGAGGAACCTCCTTACGACGATCAAGTGTAGCGGTCGATGGGTGGAGCTCGTGGCGGCGGCGGCTTGTGTTTTGGTTAGGTTGGTGACTCACGGTTATAAGTTTTGAGAGTCTTTTTGATGTTCAGGGATTAATGGTGAAAAGTATGAATTTTTGGTATGTTTAGATACATTTTTAGGGTGCTTGGTGATTGTATAGATAACGTATAGTGTTTTGAAATGTTTTGACGTTATTCTAACAGGAGGAAAATGTTAAACTTTTAAACGGAACCACGCGGTTCGTTTTTATGAAATTCGATTATGTTTAACGTAAATTGTGTTGTTTTGAGCATTTGAGTAAATGTTATGTTTAGAGAGTATTTTATGTGATATGTAAGATTTTGGGAGTAAAGGGAAAGGAGTGGTAGTGTTTTGTGCGTTGTATGTTTTGGGTTGTGTTTTGTGTGGGTTAAGTGGATGAATGTGGTGAGCAGGGCGACGGATCGCAGAAGGAGAGGAGTTGGAACGCAGAACTCTCGGGTTTTCCAGAGAGTTTGGCGACTGTGCGCGGGTAGAGTTGCATTCGATCGGTTTGGGGGTCGGATTTCACGTTCTGGAAACAGAACGTGAACCGACCGAACGCTTGAGGTTAAGCGTTCGGGCGGCAGTGCAAGGGGCGCCCGATCGCATAACTTCATGCGTTCGATCGCCCCTTACAAAAAAAAAAGAGAGTTTAAATTTTATTATTTAATTAATAGTTTAAACGTTTTGTTTGTTTTAAGTTTTAATGATTTTCTTAATTGAACCAAAAGATTTACTAAACGAATTCCGATTTCTATTTCGATTTTTACTCCGATTTAGATTCCGCTTAAGTACAGTTAAAGTTAAAGTTTAAAAAAAAAAAAAAAAAAAAAAAAGAAACGATTTCTCACGGGTACGGGTTGTGACATTTATGGTATCAGAGAGATAGAGTTTTAAAAGCGATTTTGTGATGTGCATGCCAAAACACATCGCCATACGGGAACTCTCCATCGACTGTAAGTGTTTATGTTTAAGTATGATTCCTAGATTTTTATTGTTTGTGTTGTCTAATATGTTTAGGAACGAGAAAATGCCGAGAACACCTAGACCGCCTCCAGAAAACCCTATGGACCGGTTCATAAACATATTGCAGCAACAGTCAGATCAGATCGGACTTTTGCTAAATCGAGAGGGAAATGGAAATGGACAAGGAAGTAATTCACAGGATCAAGGTGTAGTGGGGTTCAGACGGCTTAGGCCCCCTACCTTCGATGGTCAGTCTCCTGACCCCACAAGTGCTGAACAGTGGATTCGCAAGATAGAGAGTATGTTTGCCTATGCAAGAGTGGAGGAGGCCGACAAAGTGACGTGTGCATCGTTTAATTTAGAGAAGGATGTGATGTTTTGGTGGGATACAATTAAAGCGACTACCGATGTGGGAGTTATGAGGTGGGAAATGTTCAAAACTGTGTTCTACAACAAGTATTTCAGTCGCACCCTTCGAGCTGGTAAAAAGGTGGAGTTCATGCAGCTACGCCAAACAGGGTCGGTGGCTGAATATGTACGGAGGTTTGATTCATTATCTCGATATGCTGGGTATATGATTTATGAGGAGGAGAATAAGATTCACCAGTTCGTACAAGGTTTGAAACTGGAAATTCAGAAGGGTGTGATGACTGTGGATGATGAAGATGTACCCTACCATAAGATAGTGGAAAGAGCCCTCGGACTAGATGACATAGAGATGAAGCTTCAGCGACAAAGAGAAGCATTGAGGAGGTTTGGTAGAGATGGACGACCGCAACCCAGAATCAGGGATGGCAGCCACAAGCACAACGTAGTGTCAAACGAGCCAATGAGACGCCGAGACTTCAAGATAAAGGGAAACGTCCACAAGGGGCGTCGCAAGCTCCTACATGCTCAATTTGTTCAAAGAACCATTACGGGGAGTGCAAACTTCGTAGTGGACGATGTTTTTGGTGTGATCAAGTGGGCCACAAGGCCGTTGATTGCTTAGGGCCGAATAAGCAGCCACCGGGCGGTCCCTCCCGAATCTTTGCTCTGATGGAAGATGAGGAAGCTGCTGAGCCTTCAGTAGTTACAGGTACTATTTTAGTTTGTGGAAACACGGCTCATGTTTTAATTGATACTGGGGCAACCCATTCCTTCATAGCACAGAATTATGCGGTTAAGTGGAAGTTAAATGTCGTCCCAGCTGATCATAGTTATAGTGTAATGTTGCCTTCCAGAGAGTATCTACACTCAGATCGAGCTATTGAGGGTGAAATTATATCTGTGGGTGGTAGGCAGTTGTATGCAAACCTGATTGTCATAGGTATGAAGGGGTATGATGTAATTCTGGGTATGGATTGGTTGTTCAGGCATTACGCCACAATCAATTGTAAGTCGGGAGTAGTGGGTTTTAGACCTCCAAGTGGGGAAAGTTATGATTTTACAGCGACCCTCCGATCAGGTGATATGCCACTTGTTTTGTCAATGAGAGCCCGGTACTCCACAAAACCTCAATGTTTCAATTTCGTGGCGAGAATTGTGGATGTGAGAAAACGGGAAGAATCAAGGCTGAATAACATGGCAGTGGAAGAAATTATTGCTGAAGTATTCCTCGACGAGTTACCCAGCTTTCCTGTAAGTGCTTTGAACTCGATGAAGCACGGATGCTTTGGGTTTATAGCGAACGTGGAGGAGGTAAGCAAGCAAGAGAAGTTGAAGTTGTGTGACATTCCAGTTGTAAGAGATTTTGCGGAGGTATTCCTGGACGAGTTGCCTGGCTTGCCTCCGGATCGAGAGATGGAGTTCACCATTGAAATTATTCCTGGTTCGGCGCCAGTGTCCAAGAATCCTTACAGAATGGCGCCGGTTGAACTTAGGGAGTTGCAAGTTCAGTTAAAGGAGCTAACAGATAAGGGCTTTGTTCGACCGAGCGTTTCTCCTTGGGGCGCTCCGGTTTTGTTTGTAAAGAAAAAGGATGGCTCCTTAAGAATGTGCGTGGATTACCGCGAGTTGAATAAGTTGACTATAAAGAATAAGTACCTGTTGCCAAGGATAGATGATCTGTTTGACTAGTTTCAAGGGGCCACGGTATTCTCTAAGATTGATTTACGTTCTGGGTACTATCAGTTGAAGATTAGAGCCGAGGATGTACCAAAGACTGCCTTCAGAACGCGCTACGGGCACTATGAGTTTATGGTTATGTCATTCGGCTTGACCAATGCTCCAGCCGCGTTTATGGACCTCATGAACAGAGTATTCCGGGAATTCTTGGATAAGTTCGTGATAGTATTTATAGATGACATCTTAGTGTATTCCCGAAACAATGAAGAACATGTAGAACACTTAAAAGCTGTTATGACTACTTTGAAGCGAAATCAGTTGTATGCTAAGCTATTTAAGTGCGAATTCTGGCTGAATCAGGTGAACTTCTTAGGCCACGTGATTTCAAGAGAAGGTGTTTCGGTGGATCCGGCCAAGATTCAAGTAGTAAAAGAATGGCCTGGATCGAAAAATGCAAGTGACGTGCGGAGTTTTGTTGGCCTAGCAGGGTATTATCGGAAATTTATTCAAGGGTTTTCGGTAATTGCTAAGCCTTTAACGAATTTGACAAAGAAAGAAGTAAAATATGAGTGGACTAAGGCGTGTGAAGAAAGCTTTCAGACCTTGAAGCGAAAGTTGACCACAGCGCCTTTACTTTACCAGTGGAGAATGGGGTGTATTGTATTTATTGTGACGCGTCAAAAGTCGGATTGGGATGCGTGTTGATGCAGGAAGGAAAGGTCATTGTCTATGCTTCGAGGCAATTGAAAAGTTACGAAGAAAATTACCCAACGCACGATTTAGAACTGGCAGCGGTAGTATTTGCGTTAAAGATATGGAGACACTATTTCTATAGGCAGAAGTGTGAAGTGTTTTCAGATCACAAAAGTTTAAAATATCTGTTTACACAGAAAGATTTGAATATGAGACAGAGGAGATGGCTCGAATTTGTGAAAGACTATGACTTCGAAATCAAGTATCACCCCGGAAAAGCAAATACAGTGGCAGATGCTCTGAGCAGAATGCCTAGAACAGAGGAGTCAGTTGCTTTCAGTATGTCAGCTTCACTGAGAAAGGAGATGCAAGGATTTAAACTCGAGATAATTCCAGAACTTTCAGCTCTACTTGCTGATTTGACTATACGGCCTACCTTGCTGGACAAGATAAAAGAGGCTCAACAGCTTGATACAGAAGAAAAGATGGCTATAGTAGCAAAGTGTCAGTGTACCTTCTGATTTCAGTTATTCAATGGATGGTATTCTGAGATTTCGAGATCGATTGTACGTTCCGAAAGACGAAGTGTGATGACCCGAATCTGTAAGTCCCGAATCTGTACTGGTACGATGGCTGCACGAACCGGAACCCGGATGGCGGTACGTCCGAGGCGGGCGAGCCGGAAGGTGACAGGTCGTAAAGAGGGGGTCGTCACAATCCCACAGCGCTTGGGGAAGTATGTGGAAATGAAACATATGTAAGAGATCCCTCCCTAAATAGCAAGAGCGTTTTGGAGCTCAATTGACGACGGATCCCATAAGACTCCGAAGTTAAGAGGGCTTCGGCGAGAGTAATTCCAGGTTGGGTGACCTTCCGGGAAGTGCTCTCGCCAAACAAAGCCGTGAGGGGAGGATATTGGGCTGCGGCCCAATCCCCGGAGCGGACAATATCTTGCTGGAACGGGGTCACGTCCGCGCGGGCGAGCCGGAAGGTGACAGGTCGTAAAGAGGGGGTCGTCACAATCCCACAGCGCTTGGGGAAGTATGTGGAAATGAAACATATGTAAGAGATCCCTCCCTAAATAGCAAGACGCGTTTTGGAGCTCAATTAACGACGGATCCCATAAGAACTCCGAAGTTAAGAGGGCTTCGGCGAGAGTAATTCCAGGTTGGGTGACCTTCCGGGAAGTGCTCTCGCCAAACAAAGCCGTGAGGGGAGGATATTGGGCTGCGGCCCAATCCCCGGAGCGGACAATATCTTGCTGGGAACGGGGTCGTTACAATGGTATCAGAGCCTGTACCCAACCGGAATTGTGGCCAACGAGGACGTTGGGCCCCCAAGGGGGGGTGATTGTGATGACCCGAATCTGTAAGTCCCGAATCTGTACTGGTACGATGGCTGCACGAACCGGAACCCGGATGGCGGTACGTCCGCGCGGGCGAGCCGGAAGGTGACAGGTCGTAAAGAGGGGGTCGTCACAATCCCACAGCGCTTGGGGAAGTATGTGGAAATGAAACATATGTAAGAGATCCCTCCCTAAATAGCAAGACGCGTTTTGGAGCTCAATTGACGACGGATCCCATAAGAACTCCGAAGTTAAGAGGGCTTCGGCGAGAGTAATTCCAGGTTGGGTGACCTTCCGGGAAGTGCTCTCGCCAAACAAAGCCGTGAGGGGAGGATATTGGGCTGCGGCCCAATCCCCGGAGCGGACAATATCTTGCTGGGAACGGGGTCGTTACACTTCAGATTAACCTCATCGCCCTCTTTGAATTCTAGTTCCCTCCATCTCGTGTCAGCATAGCTCTTCTGTCGACTCTGAGCTATCTCGATGCGTTGTCTGATAACGGCAATCTTCTCTGCCATTTGTTGTAGAATCTCGGGACCAACAATACTGGCTTCACCAACATCGTCCTAATATAATGGAGATCTACACTTTCGACCATACAAATCTTCATAAGGAGCCATACCAATGGTAGCCTGAAAGGTGTTGTTATAAGAGAACTCGATCAGTGGCAAATACCTGCTCCACGATCCCTGAAATTCCAACACACAAGCTCTGAGCATATCCTCCAGAATCTTATTCGTCCTCTCTGTCTGACCATCAGTCTGAGGATGAAATGCTGTGCTGAAATTCAGTTGAGTCCCCATAGCTTTGTGCAGACTCTTCTAGAACTTAGAAGTGAATCTCGGATCTCTGTCTGAGACAATAGAAACTGGCACTCCATGCAGTCTAACAATCTCCTGCACATAAAGCTCGGCGAGCTGATCCATAGAAGATGCCATCTTCAAAGATAAGAAGTGAGCCGACTTTGTCAATCGGTCCACAATCACCCAGATGTCATCATGGCCCTTCGTCGTCCTTGGGAGCCCCACAATAAAATCCATGGAGATCTTCTCCATTTCCACTCCAGAATCGGTAGTGGCTGTAGTGTTCCGGCCGGGCTTTGGTGTTCTACCTTAACCTATTGACAAACTAAACAGGTTTCAACGTACTTGGCGACCTCCCTCTTCATGTTTGGCCACCAGAAGTGTTGCTTTAAATCTCTGTACATTTTAGTGCTTCCTGGATGCACAGAGTAAGCTGAAGAATGTGACTCGGCCAATATCTTCTTCTTTAGATTCTCATCGTTAGGCACGTACCACCTATGCCTGACATTCAGAATACCATCATCTGACAGGTTAAATTCAGATACGTCTCCAGATGTCATGCTCGATCGAAGCTCCTCACACTCCATATCATTCTGCTGAGCTTCATGTATCTTATCTAGAATAGTCGGCCTGAGAGAAATGTTGGTCAGCATACTGAACAACTCTGCCACAATCTCCACATCGAACCTCTCAATCTCAGACCGCAATGTAACCGACATCGCTGTAAGTGAAGGCTGACTCGCAGTAGGCATTCGGCTCAAAGCATTAGCGACCTTGTTCGACTTTCCTAGGTTGTATTTAATATCGAAATCATAATCTTTGACGAACTCTAGTCGCCTTCTCTGCCGCATATTAAGCTCCTTCTGCGTAAATAAATACTTCAAGCTTTTGTGGTCAGAAAATATCTCGCACTGCTGCCCATATAAATAATGTCTCCAAATCTTTAGTGCGAAGACCACAGCTGCTAACTCCAGGTCATGCGTAGGATAATTCTGCTCATACGGCTTCAACTGTCTAGAAGCATAAGCAATCACCTTGCCTTCCTGCATAAGCACGCACCCAAGCCCAACTCCGGACGCAGCGCAATATATACTGAATCTTACACCTTCGACAGGTAGCGTTAGAACTGGAGCTGTGGTCAACTTCTGCTTCAACTCCATAAAATTGTTGTCACAAGCAGCCGACCATACAAACTTTTCGTTCTTCCGAGTCAAACGTGAAAGTGGAACTGCAATCTTCGAAAATCCCTCTATGAATTTCCGATAATAGTCAGCCAACCCAAGAAATCCATGTACCTCACGCACGCTTTTAGGCTGTGGCCAATCTCTGACCACCTGAATCTTGCTCGGATCTACAGAAACCCCTTCTTGTGATATAATATGGCCAAGAAAACTGACCCGATCCAGCCAAAACTCGCATTTAAAGAATTTCAGATAAAGCTGGTGTCGTTGTAAAATTCCAAGAACAACCCTTAATTGCTCTTCATGCTCCTCTTTTGTCTTAGAATATATCAGAATGTCGTCGATGAAAACCACGACGAACTTGTCCAGATACTCCTTGAAAACACGGTTCATTAAGTCCATAAAGGCTGCAGGGGCATTAGTAAGTCCAAAAGACATAACAAGGAACTCATAATGCCCGTACCTCGTTCGCAACGCCATTTTCTGAATATCCTCATTCCGGACCTTTAACTGATAATAACCCGAGCGTAGGTCAATCCTGAAAAACACTCGGGCACCCTGCAGTTGGTCAAATAAATCATCAATTTGAGGTAGTGGATACTTATTCTTCACTATAAGCTTATTCAACTCTCTGTAATCCACGCACATCCTGAGAGTCCCGTCCTTCTTTTTAACGAACAGAACGAGCGCACCCCAGGGTGAAAAATTGGGTCGGATAAAACCCTTATCTAGCAACTCCTCAAGCTGAGTTTTCAACTCTCTCAACTCAGCAGGCGCCAACCTGTATGGATTCTTTGACACAGGCGCCGAACTAGGATATACATCAATCACAAATTCAATTTCTCGGTCTGGTGGTAAATCGGGAAGATCATCAAGGAATATCTCAGAGAATTCTCTGACTATGAGAATGTCACTCGGCTTTATTCCAATGAGCAACTGAATATCAAGTACTGTGGCCAAATAAATAGAGCACTCATCCTTAAGAAAACTCTGCTTTACCCTGGGGTCGAAAGGTCATAATCCCGGATTGACAATCGATGGTGGCGAAGTGCTGCGATAGCCAGTCCATCCCTAAAATAAGATCGTAGATCTCTATGCCCATAACAATCAAGCGAGCATAAAGGGTACTGTTCCCAATCGAGACAACATTGCCCTGGACAACATAACCTGACTGCATACGCTCTCCTGAAGGTAGCATCACACTATACTCGCATTCTGCTAACTCAGGCACAAGCTTCAATCTAGACACACAAGAAGAGGAAACAAAAGAGTGTGTAGCCCCCGTGTCTATGAAAGAAAATACTGCTACGCCCATAATCAAAAAAGTACCTGCTATCACTGAAGGCTGAGCCTCGTCGTCAACATCACCAGGCTCAATAAAGGCAAATATCATCGGGGTCACTCTTCTCTGATCAGTAGCCGCCCTCGGACAGTTCTGAGCAAAATGGCCGATCTCTCTACATCTGTAGCAACTGTTCGTGCCCAATCAACAAGCACCGTAATGTTCCTTCTGACACTTCGGACAAACAGGCTTCTGAGTAGCCCCTTGGACTTGCTTCCCTTTCCCTCGATCATTGCCTCTCTCTAAAGACCTTTTTACGCCTCTCAGTTGTTGTTGTTGTGGCTGTCCTCTCGGTTGCCAGCCCTGATTTCTGATCTGAGGGTGGATCTCTCGAAAGAAGCCTCTAGCTGGCTCCCTTGGTCTAACAGAACTCTGATCAACAACCTCAATCTCCAGTGCCCTGGTCACAATCTCATCGTAGGACACATTCTGCACCCCTGATACGGTAAGACTCCTCCGAATCTCCTGACCAAGTCCCTGCATAAACCTGCATAACTTGTCCTCATTAACACTAACTTGCCGCGGTGCGAACCGGGACAAAGCCTCAAACCTCCTCACATAGTCGGCAATCGAACCAACCTGCTGCAACTGCATAAACTCCACCATCTTCGCCTCCCGCACTATATGGCTGAAGTACTTATCATAAAATATCATCTTGAAGCGCTCCCAACTCATAATTGTCACATCGGTGGTGGCCTTGACAGAAGCCCACCAAAATCGGGCATCTAGTGCTAAGTGGTAGCTAACCAATGCAAACTTCTCTCCGTCCTCAATGCTTGCATAGGCTAGCATGTCCTCCATGGTTCGAATCCACTCCTCGGCTAAAGAGGGATCTGTAGATTGCCTGTTGAATACTGGAGGTTGGAGCTTCTGAAATCTCTCCATCCCTTGATTACCCAAGGTCGCTGTCTCCCTAGCTCTAGCACCTTCACGGTCGATTAAGGTGCCTAACTGTTGGGACTGTCTCTCCATTTGTTGGGCCTATCGCTCCATGTGTTGGGACTGTTGGGCAATAAAATCCTTCAGGTGGTCTATCGTATCGTCTCGGTCATCTCGGTCATTTCCTCGACGCACCATCTTTATACAATTCCTATAAAGGTTAAAAGCAAATAACTCTAAGAAACCGAACTTAAAGAAAACATATAAACATACTTACAGTTGAGGAAGGATGTCCGCGTAGTGGCTGTGCAGTCGTGCAGTCTACAGAACCGTTTTTAAAACCCGGGGGCTCTGGTACCATAAACTGTAGCGACCCTTACCCGTATCCTAATTTTTTCCGTATAAAATTTTTCATTTTATCTTTTATCCTTAAACTTTGTAGTATTTATGCGGAATTTAACTCGTAGACTAAATTGTTAAAACCGTTTGAAAACTATTTGCTTAAAAACAATTTAAATAAAACTTAAAACAATTTCTTAAAACAATTAAAACAAATATGTAAAACAATTAAAAACATTTAATCAAAGGTGGAGGGGAAAAAGGGACACTGTCCTGAAATGTAAAGGGGCGATCAATCGCCATCATCAAAATGGGAGGGGCGATCAGATCGCCCCTCATTGTGACCATCGATCGCTTGGCGATCGATGGTCAGGAGATCGATCACCCCTTTTTGGGCGATCGATTGCCACACTCTCTGGAATTTTTCATGAGAGTGGCGACCAAAGAGGCGATTGATCCCCCACCTTAGGAGATCGATCGCCACCCTCCGTGGAATCCAAGTTCCAGGGAGTGCCTCCCTCCTTTCTTCTTTTCTTCTTTCTTCTTTGCCCGCTCCTTCTTTCTTTCCTTTCTCTCTTTCTTTTCCCTACATACTTATACACATAACATACTATAACGCCCCAAGTTATCTAAACCCGGTTCGTCACACAAACTCCGTACATGACTAAATATTTCACCCATATTCTTAAAACTTGCAGTGGAATTCATTTGAATAAAATTAGAGTTAAACAAAATAAAAAAATGCTTTGGTAATTGGATGAAATGTTAGAAATAGTTGACCAAGGGAAAATAAAGTTTGAATCGCGAGTTATTTTAAAGGTGGCGAAAGTCAAACACATCTGCCGCTGAACCAAGTCAACAAAAAGGGGCTGAAGCAGAAAATAGAAGACATCATCCGGTGGCAAAACGACAAAATACGCTCTACACCTTCCGGTGTCGTCAGCCGGATGATCGACGCTATACAGCATCCACCGGTCACAAAACGACAAAACATTTCCTACATCTTCCGGTGGATTAACACACGACATCCACCGGTCACAAAACGACAAAACATTTCCTACATCTTCCGGTGGATTAACACACGACATCCACCAGTTACTAAACGACAAAAACCTATTCTACATCATCTGGTGTGTTTAACAACGACATCCTCCGGTAACTAACGACAAAACATGTTGCCAGCTCATACCGATTGCGTAAAATCTACATCATCCGACGGCTTATCTGAAGACATCTTCCGATATAAATAAGTCCTACATAATCCGATGACTTATTTGAAGACATCTTCTGATGGAAATAAAACTATAACCCAACCTCTGCTGATAGACATCATCTACCGGCAGAGAGCAGAGCAATGCACTATCAACTACTTACTACACAAGACAACTCTGATTACAGAAAGAACTTACTCATTTTGCTGAAACTAACCATAAAATGACTCAAGCCAATGCATTACTCAAAAAAAAAAAACAGCAAGTACTAACATCAAACCCCTACAGAATACTAGTATCAGAAGAGGAACTCAAAAACGAATTCAAAACATTGAAATAACTACTGTTATGGAAACTCAACATATTTAATTTGAAACACTGACAACTAATCTTTCACACCTACAGACATCAGTTAATCTGCCTCATCAGTTTACCAGGCCGAAACATGAATGTGCTCCTCCAACCATCCTATCCCTCAATGAACTCGGAGAATTCACCTGCAGTATCCTCAACACCTACATCACAAAACTTATCTATTAGCCTAATGCTAAGTAAGTAAAGCAGTAATGAAATGCATTGCTGAAACATAAATTCCTAAACATGCAATTTCTACTTTCTCATCTCAGTTGCATACACATATGTTCATAAACTGATCTGATCCCTCGGTTCCCTTGGGAGTGGGATCAATTCTCCCAATGTCATTCATCCTCTACTCGATTAAGGGGCGGATGAATTCCCTTAATAGTTGTTATGATCCCTCGATTCCCTTGGGAGTGGGATCAATTCTCCCAATGTCATACATCCTCTACTCGATTAAGGGGCGGATGAATTGCCTTAATAGCTATTCTCTCACATTCAGTTCATACCTCACCATTCTTACATGGAAATTCATTTTTCGTAATCTTTCAAAAACATGATGCATGACATACAAAATCATTCACAACATGCATAACCCTACTGTTTTGTGATGTAGGCCCGAAGGCACATGCATACTTTACTTACCTGGGTTCCTGGGGATTGTCTGGGTTGCTAATCACTTCGGGTATTGCTCAACCTAAAACCGTTGACAGTGTATTAGTTAAACTTCATTCTAAACTTCCCAAGAGTCTAAGGAAATTAGTTTGGAAGCTTAGATCTTCGTGCAATTCCTATTTACCATCAGGAACCCGAACCCACCCTCAATCACAGCAACCTCAAAATATCCTCATTATATTCTCTCAGTAAACTAATCACTAAAATGTAGGAAAACAAGACTTACCTAGATTGAAGGAGAATCAGGCAAGAGAATCTCTTAGAGAGTTCTACTGCTCGAGCTGAACGCCGAAAGAGGAAAAATAGGGGATAGTTGCGGCTACCCACACTGGACTTTTCCCTAAATATGTTATCCACTAAGTAAAAATGCTAATCATACCCTCACCTGTTCATTTATTAACCTAATCAATGACTCTCCCCAACCCTTCTATAAAAGTTCATCATTAATAATAGATTAAAATTATGGTTCAATGGAACCGGGTGCTACAACCTACCCTTCTTAAAAGAATTTTGTCCTCAAAATTCAATACCTGAATAGTTCTGGATATTGGTCCATCATGTCCTGCTGGCATTCCCAAGTTGTCTCCTCAATATTCTTGTTGTGCCATAAGACTTTTACCAGTGGGACTTCTTTGTTGCGTAATACCTTTACTGCATAATCTAAGATTTTTACTGGTTTCTCCTCAAATGCAAGAGTAGGAAGGACTTCAATGTTCTGCTGTTCTATAACCTGTGAAGGGTCTCTAACGCATTTCTTAAGCATGGAAACATGAAACACATTATGAACTCCCTCCAGAGAGGCTGGTAACTGAAGTTGATATGCTGACTTCCCAATTCTCTTCACGATTTGGAAAGGTCCAATGTATATGGGGTTCAACTTGCCTCTTTTCCCAAATCTCACAACTCCTTTGAAAGGTGACACCTTAAGGAAAACTTCATTACCAACATCAAATTCTAATTCTCTTCGTCTTTTGTCTGCATAGCTTTTCTGCCGGCTTTGAGCTGTTAAGATTCTTTGTCGGATAAGAGCAATCTTCTCCACTGTCTGTTGCAAAATGTCAGAACCAAACAACTGTGCTTCTCCAACTTCATCCCAATACAATGGAGATCTGCACTTCCGTCCATACAATGCCTCGTATGGTGCCATGCCTATTGTTGCCTAAAAACTGTTATTATAAGAGAACTCAATCAATGGTAAATACTTACTCCAAGAACCTTGAAATTCCAGCACACAAGCCCGAAGCATATCCTCCAACGTTTGGATAGTTCTCTCGGATTGTCCATCGGTTTGAGGATGAAAGACTGTGCTAAAACTAAGCCGTGTCCCCATAGCCTTGTGCAAACTTTTCCAAAACTTAGATATAAATCTGGAGTCTCGGTCTGAAACTATGGTGCTTGGAACACCATGCAGTCTAACAACTTCGTGCACATACAACTCAGCCAATTGATCCATGGAGTATGTTATCTTCATTGGCAGAAAGTGAGCTGATTTGGTTAAACGATCAACCACTACCCAAATTGCATCGTGACCTTTTACTATTCTAGGTAATCCTATAACAAAATCCATAGTTATTTGTTCCCATTTCCATTCGGGAACTGGTAAGGGTTGCAATGTTCCAGCAGGCCTCTGATGTTCAGCTTTGACTTGCTGGCAGACCAGACATGACTCCACATACTCCGCCACACTTCTCTTCATACCTGGCCGCCAATAATGTTGCTTGAGATCTCTGTACATTTTCGTACTTCCAGGATGAACAGAAAGTCTGGAGGAATGTCCCTCAGATAGGATTTCCTTTCTAAGTTCAGTATCAGCCGGAACAAACCATCTACTTCGAAACTTGAGAATTCCATCAGCTGAGCAGTTGAAATCCGACTTATCAGTAGAATCTATGCACAACTTATACTTATTACATTCAGCGTCATTCGTTTGAACTTCCTTTATTTTCTCCAAAATAGTTGGCCTCAAAGATATGGCCGAAAGCGTGGCTGACACACTAGACACAGCTTCTAGGTTAAATCTTTGGAATTCTGTCTCTAAGGCTATCGGTATGTCTAGAGTCAGTGCAGAGACTAAAGGGATTACTCTACTCAAAGCATCAGCCACTACATTCGCCTTGCCAGGGTGGTACTTAATCTCGAAATCATAGTCTTTGACAAACTCTAACCACCTACGTTGCCTCATATTCAGTTCTTTTTGCGTGAAAATGTATTTCAGACTTTTATGATCCGAAAATATCTCACAGGTTTGTCCATACAGGTAGTGCCTCCAAATCTTTAATGCAAAAACCACAGCAGCTAATTCTAAGTCATGTGTGGGGTAATTCTTTTCGTGTACTTTTAACTGCCTAGAAGCATAAGCTATAACCTTTCCATCTTGCATCAACACACCACCAAGTCCAACCTTGGAAGCATCACAATAAATACTGAATTTACCATTTTCGACAGGAAGAGTTAAAATTGGGGCATTGGTCAGTTTCTGCTTCAAGGTCTGAAAACTGGATTCACATTTATCAGTCCAATTATACTTCACATTTTTCCTTGTTAACATAGTAAGGGGTGTGGCAATCTTTGAAAATCCCTCGATGAATTTTCTATAATACCCTGCTAATCCAAGGAAACTTCGGATATCAGTGGCATTCTTCGGTTGAGGTCATTCCTTAACAGCTTGAACCTTGGCTGGGTCAACAGATATCCCATCTCCGGAGATCACATGACCAAGAAAGTGAACTCTGTCCAACCAAAACTCACACTTAGAAAATTTGGCATAAAGTTGGTGCTGCCTCAGCAATCCTAACACCAAGTTTAGGTGTCCTGCATGCTCATCCTTAGTTCTAGAATAGATTAAAATGTCATCTATGAATACAATGACAAACTTGTCCAAATACTCGCGAAACACCCTATTCATGAGATCCATGAAAGCTGCTGGCGCATTTGTCAAATCAAAAGACATAACCAAAAACTCATAATGTCCATACCTTGTGCGAAAGGCAGTCTTTGGGATATCTTCAGATTTAACCTTCAACTGGTAATAACCGGACCTAAGGTCAATTTTAGAGAAAACTCTCGCACCTTTAAGCTGATCAAATAAATCATCAATCCTCGGCAGTGGATACTTGTTCTTGACAGTTAGCTTATTCAATTCTCTATAGTCTATGCACATACGCATTGATCCATCCTTCTTTTTGACAAAAAGGACAGGTGCACCCCATGGTGAAAAGCTAGGGCGTATGAACCCCTTCTCCAACAAATCCTCTAACTGTTTCTTCAACTCTTTAAGTTCTGTGGGTGCTAGCCTATATGGATTCTTAGATACTGGCTCAGCGCCGGGGTAAACGTCTACCACAAATTCAATTTCCCTATCTGGTGGCAGACCAGGAAGGTCATCTAGAAATACTTCTGGAAAATCTTGGACAACTAAAACATTTTTGGGGCTTGATTTTTCTACTGTTTGTGTGTCTAAAACACTGGCCAAAAAGCACAAATACTCTCTGCAAGGGGAGGGTCTACAACTAACAGAGGTCATTACAGTCATCTTCTTACTCTTCTTCAAGGCTTGGAAAGTATGGTTTAAACCACTAGGGGGTTGGAAACTAACAATTCCAGTCCTACAATCTATAGTGGCATAATGCTTAAACAACCAATCCATTCCTAGGATCACATCAAATCCCATTATGTCCATAACAATAAGATCAGCAGGCAAATTCATGTTCCCTACCAACACTACACTATCAGGCATCATTTGACTGGAGTGCATGTGCTCACCAGAAGGTAATGCTACGTTATACACATGCTCAGAAGGAGTAAACCGTACATCTAACTTATCAGCGAATGCAGAGGCTATAAAAGAATGAGTTGCACCCGAATCTATCAAAGTAAAAGCAGGTACAGAGTTAATCAATATAGTACCTGTCACTACAGCAGGCTGGTCCTCATCACCTGACTCCATCATGGAGAATATTCTTGGCTTAATCCTGGCAGGGCCACCCTTCAAAGTCGGGCAGTCTCTGTTGACATGGACAACCTTGTTACAATGGAAACACCGAACGACCCGGGGCTTTGGGCAATCCTTGTACAAGTGTCCAACCTCATCGCAGTTGAAGCACTTACCTGATCCAAATCTACACTCTCCCGAGTGATTCTTCGAACACTTTGGGCACTGAGGAAACGTCTTGGTATATGGTACCTTCTTTCCTATCCCTTGGCTGTGCTGGCCTTCATTGGGCCTCTTCACTCCTCTCTGCAGGCGGTGGTTGAACAAACTTTCTCGGGGCCTCCTTTAGTCCAGCACATTTAGATTAAGCTTCTTCCACCTCCAATGCTGTGGACACAACATCACTGAAGGGCAAACCTTTATAACCAGAAAACTTGACCCCTCTGTACATTTCTGGTTTCAGTCCATTCATGAATTGAAACACCTTATCTTCATTTCGGTGAATAAAGTGTCCAGCGAATCTGGACAGGGACTCAAATTGTCTAACGTACTCAGCCACAGACCCTGTCTGCTTCAAGTTCAAAAACTCTACCTTCTTTGCTGCCTGGACTGTGCTATTAAAATATTTCTCATAAAAGATGTCCTTAAACTGTGACCAAGTCATAGTCAGAATGTCAGTGGTGGTCTCGATTGTCTCCCACCAAAGCTGGGCGTCTCCAGCAAAATGAAAGGTCGCCAGGGTGACCTTGTCTCCTTCTCCGACGTTGGCACATCGGAGCATGCTTTCAATCTTCCTCAACCACTCTTCAGCAACAATCGGGTTAGATGATTTTCCATCAAACGTGGGCGGCTGAAGCTTTCGAAATCGGTCTCCTGAATGCTCATTGCTAGAACCTGAGTTGGCACTCCCCTGCACCTCTCGGTTCAGTAACACCCCCAACTAATCGGACTGCTGACGCACTAAGTCTGTTTGCTGACGTACTAAGTCTGTTAATTGTCTAATAACACTAGGTTCTTCCTCACTCCTCAAGTTTGGCATTTCCCTGGGTATCCTAGGTCTTCCTGGGCGTCTGGCCATTAAACTCACTTCCTGAACAAGGTTAACTATATTCATAAATATCTAATTACTGAGGCTAACATAAACACTTACAGTTGTTGGAGTACTTCCATGCGACGATTGGCACTGATGAGTAATCTTTTGAACGGTTTAACTGAATGTCTCTAATACCAAACTGTAACGCCCCAAGTTATCTAAACCCAGTTCGTCACACAAACTCCGTACATGACTAAATATTTCACCCATATTCTTAAAACTTGCAACGGAATTCATTTGAATAAAATTAGAGTTAAACAAAATAAAAAAATGCTTTGGTAATTGGATGAAATGTTAGAAATAGTTGACCAAGGGAAAATAAAGTTTGAATCGCGAGTTATTTTAAAGGTGGCAAAGTCAAACACATCTGCCGCTGAACCAAGTCAACAAAAAGGGGCTGAAGCTAGAAAATAGAAGACATCATCCGGTGGCAAAATGACAAAATACGCTCTACACCTTCCGGTGTCGTCAGCCGGATGATCGACGCTATACAGCATCCACCGGTCACAAAACGACAAAACATTTCCTACATCTTTCGGTGGATTAACACACGACATCCACCGGTCACAAAACGACAAAACATTTCCTACATCTTTCCGGTGGATTAACACACGACATCCACTGGTTACTAAACGACAAAAACCTATTCTACATCATCCGGTGTGTTTAACAACGACATCCTCCGATAACTAACGACAAAACATGTTGCCAGCTCATACCGATTGCGTAAAATCTACATCATCTGACGACTTATCTGAAGACATCTTCCGATATAAATAAGCCTACATCATCCGATGACTTATCTGAAGACATCTTCTGATGGAAATAAAACTATAACCCAACCTCTGCTGATAGACATCATCTACCGGCAGAGAGCAGAGCAATGCACCATCAACTACTTACTACACAAGACAACTCTGATTACAAAAGAACTTACTCATTTTGCTGAAACTAACCAGAAAATGACTCAAGCCAATGCATTACTCAAAAAAAAAACAGCAAGTACTAACATCAAACCCCTACAGAATACTAGTATCAGAAGAGGAACTCAAAAACGAATTCAAAACATTGAAATCACTACTGTTATGAAAACTCAACATATTTAATTTGAAACACTGACAACTAATCTTTCACAACTACAGACATCAATTAATCCGCCTCATCAGTTTACCAAGCCGAAACATGAATGTGCTCCTCCAACCAGCCTATCCCTCAATGAACTCGGAGAATTCACCTGTAGCATCCTCAACACCTACATCACAAAACTCATCTATTAGCCTAATGCTAAGTAAGTAAAGCAGTAATGAAATGCATTGCAGAAACATAAATTCCTAAACATGCAATTTCTACTTTCTCATCTCAGTTGCATACACATATGTTCATAAACTGATCTGATCCCTCAGGTTCCCTTGGGAGTGGGATCAATTCTCCCAATGTCATTCATCCTCTACTCGATTAAGGGGCAGATGAATTCCCTTAATAGCTGTTCTGATCCCTCGATTTCCTTGGGAGTGGGATCAATTCTCCCAATGTCATACATCCTCTACTCGATTAGGGGGCGGATGAATTCCTTAATAGCTGTTCTGTCACATTCAGTTCATACCTCACCATTCTTACATGGAAATTCATTTTTCGTAATCTTTCAAAAACATGATGCATGACATACAAAATCATTCACAACATGCATAACCCTACTGTTTTGTGATGTAGGCCCGAAGGCACATGCATACTTTACTTACCTGGGTTCCCGGGGATTGTCTGGGTTGCTAATCACTTCGGGTATTGCTCAACCTAAAACCGTTGACAGTGTATTAGTTAAACTTCATTCTAAACTTCCCAAGAGTCTAAGGAAATTAGTTTGGAAGTATAGATCTTCGTGCATTCCTATTTACCATCAGGAACCCGAACCCACCCTCAATCAGAGCAACCTCAAAATCTCCTCATTGTATTCTCTCAGTAAACTAATCACTAAAATGCAGGAAAACAAGACTTACCTAGGTTGAAGGAGAATTGGGCTAGAGAATCGCTTAGAGAGTTCTACTGCTCGAGCTGAACGCCGAAAGAGGAAAAATAGGGGATAGTGGCAGCTACCCACACTGGACTTTTCCCTAAATATATTATCCACTAAGTAAAAATGCTAATTACCATCATACCCTCACCTAGTTCATTTATTAACCTAATCAATGACTCTCCCCAACCCTTCTATAAAAGTTCATCATTAATAATAGATTAAAATTATGGTTCAATGGAACCGGGTGCTACACATACTCTAAAACATCAACATACCCTACTCCATAAACACGTTTAAAACGTAACCCGATTTCGTAAAAACAAACTGCGTGGATCCGTTTAAAAACTTAACATATCCTTCTGTTGAAAATCACCAAGCGGTTTATAAAATAGTTTCCAAAACGTTTAAAAACATCAAAACTTAACCTATCAACTAATCAGACCCAAGCATCCTAATATGTTCAACTATACAATTTTATCTAACTACCGTGTTCCCAAAACATACGCTTACTTCCCCCACGGGTCAAAAGGAGCATCGACTGCCCAGCGCACTCCCACGGGCTATCCTCCTTCAACTGCATTATTCCTCGGGTGGAGGGATCTCGTCCTCACCTAAGTCAAGGTCACCTACACCATAAAGACACCTATGAGATAAAAATCTCAGCAAGTTCTACGTAAATGCTAATGAATGATCATGTATGCTCAATGCTATGAAAATCGTTCATGTCATTTTATATATCAGTACGTGTCAGTCTATGGTTATCGAAAACACTCGACAGATGGATAGGGCACGTCCAGCGGTTAGACAACCCATACCATCTGAAAAGAGGAAAACCTGCTTACCACGGAACGTCAGGTCTGAACCTCATCCTCGATAACCCCATGTCATGGTTGTTTACTGTGATACTTTACTTGCCTTTACATGCATGTTCTTTTCATGAAAGTTGTGTGTAAATTCATTTTCATGACGTTTTTAAAACCATGATGCATGAACAGTTCAATATAAACATAAACATACATAAAGAGCATACCATCAAAACACTACAAATACCATCAAAACACTATAACAAACTGTAACACCCGACATTTTCAGCCAGGTGATTTTCTTAACGGAATCAATGGTCTTCTCTTTACTCGACCTTTTATTTAGTTAATTTTAATGCCAAAGCTTATTGGATTCTACTTGTGTGATGGCAGTGTGGTAATTAATGAGGAACTTAGTTGATATAAATTTGAAATGGAAACCTTAAACCTCACTGTAGCCGACATTCTCCCTTCAGCGACTTTTCTCTCCCGAGCTCTTGCTCTCTGCCTGCCAGTCATCCTTCCTCCGACGACCGATTCCTTTGCCTTTTCTCAGCTACTCTACACTCAAGGTATGGGTTAGACAATGTAGTTGTCAGTTATTTGTTAGGCTCTGTTTCCAGCTTGGTGTTGGAGTTTGGTTCTCCAATGGCCGAGTAACACTAGTACCATTTATATTCTTGATTTAGCAATGTCATTCCGAATCGATTCTAGACATTTATCACACCGACTCAAATTAATCGTTAGTTGAACTACAGATTCTATAATAACATTTAGTTAGGACTGTTCTAGCTTTGATTTCAGAATATTTAGGATCTATATTGACTCTGAGATGTGAAATGATATCAGGTGAAGAGGTTTGAAGTGTAGTGCATGACTTTGCTAAGGAAGCCAGGTAAGTGAATGTATTAAGATTCCCGGCCATTAGGGCCCTACATCTTAAGGGTACTAAATTAGTTATGTGTTTGATGTTTATTTTAAGTTAGTAAGATGGTTTGTACTTGGATGATTTACGGATGTTTGAGAACCATATTATGTGATGTTCTGATAGAGTCTATGAAGTCAACTGTCTAGTATGATATTTCCATAGTCTGATGATTTAAGAACACTCATGTCATGCATCATGATTTACTTCTCAAGCATATGAAAATGATTTATGAACATGTATTTCCCAAGATCAAGATATGAGAATGAAAATGAAACTTATGCAACCGGATTAAGCGAGGGTTGGGGGTGGATTGACGCAAGCCACAGTCCAAACAGGGACCATGAAAACGACCCGAAAGGGAATATGATCAAAATCACTGTCAATCCCCCTTTCACGGCACAAATCCTCCCTTAACCCATATGATGAAAGTGATGAACAAGAATACGAATAAGAAACAAGAAAAGAGCATGAAAAGAATACGATTATGATTTTCTCTCAACTGTGCATTCACGAATACATGTTAGTTGCATTCCTTTCTAAGCATTAGGCTTATAGTTTAAATCTTATGATGTAGGTGACAAGATATCAGGTGAGGATTCCAAAGTTAATGAGGATGTCGAGTTTGGTTGCTGAAAGGTGTTCAGGGTGCAATCCTGTGGCTGGATGGCTGATTATGACCCGTGAATATGTTCATTTTATATCAGTAAGACTTATGAGAAAACTGATGCCTAAGTAGGATAGGACCATATTTTAATTTGGACCTAAAATTGTCTGATTCAACTTCTGAGTTTGGAGGATGATTGAGGATTATTGTAAGAACCTAGGATATTCTGTTTTATATGAGTCTTCCGCTTACGTATCTTGAACAAGTCTATGACATTTATTTGTTTAAGGTTTATGTCTATCAAGTTTAAATTTGTGAGAGTCGAGACATTCCCTGTTGGCTGTAGTTGTTTGATTATTATTGTGTTTTACTGCTGAATGATAGGAGCTGGATGAGTGTATCATCCGACTGACGTCACCGGATGATGTTGAGTATTTTACTCACCGGATGATGTCGAGTACTTTACTCACTGGATGATGTCGAGTATTTTACTCACCGGATGATGTCGAGTATTTTACTCACTAGATGATGTAAACGTCATTTTGTCATCTAGTGACCGGTAGATGTAGTGTATTTGAGTCACCGGATGATGTAAACGTTATTTTGTCGTCTAGTGACCGGTAGATGTAGTGTATTTGAGTCACCGGATGATGTAAACATTATTTTGTCATCTAGCGACCGGGCGATGTAGTGTATTTCTAATGTCGTGTGATATTTAATGAGTCACGCGAAGTGCATGTAATAGATCGGATGATGTGTACCCTATCAGCCGTTGCATGCAAACCCATGCAGCTCGAGCAGAATCACGTCGAGTTATCTGAGTGCATTTCTTCTCTGCCCGATTATGTCATGGATCTGATAATCGAGCATAGTCGCTCGATTCTGTGAACTAATGTGTTGTTAGATTAGTGAAAGAGTGGAGTTTTGACCAACAATTGACATAACTTCAAAATTCCATAACTTATACCATACTTATCCAAATGTATTAAATCCAAAACCTATGGATCATTCAAAGAGTCTACTTTAACATGCCAAAGCCAATTATCAAATGAAAACTATTTGGTTGGACCACGAACATCGAACCAAAAAAGTGTGCTGTTATCTCCCTATTTGCGAACATTCATGAATATTTTGGTGTTTTCTTCCATTTAAAATCTCAAACAAACATCACAATCCAATTAATCATCAAATAAGCCAAGAATGTGAGAAATGAAAACTTAAATTTCGTGCATCTCAAACCCAGTTCATCAATCACCAAAAACTCAACAATGATGAACAACTCTTCAACTTTTAATCCCTACACATGCATAAACTATAACTATAACTCTTCTTACCTTTAATCTTCATGGAAAGAGGAAGGGATTTCTCGTGGGAGAGGAGCTTCAAAAGAATGAGGAAAATATCATGGTTAAAGCTTCAAAAATGAGAGTGTTCTTCAACTTATGTGAATAGGAATGGATCAATATTAAGTGGTAAGGTGTCACCATTTTATCCAAGTAATTTCCTCACTTATCCAATCATCCTAATCCTCATTCTATCCTTTCGCTCTCAAGTGTCAATAAAATCCCTCCACGTTGCCTCCACGTTAAATGCCATACCTGTTTTCCTTTAAATGGTTGACTTTTAAACTTCACTTTCCTAACTCTCCATTAAATCGTAACTAAAGGTTAAGTTGCTCCAACTAAATGGTTATCCCCATTTTTGTTTTCCTCCACTGCCAACAAACCCTCAATTAGTGGTTTTCCCTTTAAATTCTCTCAAGTTTAACTTTTCAATTCTATCATTTAATTTAACTACGCTAAATAATATCCTTACAACCAATAATCAATCATAATTTAACACAATTTATTATATACTTAAATTAAATTGTATGGTAAATTTTTGGTTGTTACATGTCTGGTTTTCCATTGTATAAATCTTTTTGAAATGTCACATGTAGTGACCTATTGTTGTAGTAGCTTCCGTGTTAGTACTTTGATTTTCATGTAAATTTTCAATGTATAAAATGTATGTTGTTTTCTTCATGCAATGAATGTTTTATGTTTTAAATGTTTTTATTAAATAATAAATAAAAATGATTTTAAACGGAGCATCATCATTTAGGATACCATTAATTTATAACGAACTATGCATCTTAGAGGTGAGTGCCAATGAGAGCATCCCTACGACGTTCAGATCCTTCCCACTTTAGAAATCCTCTAGCCGACGGGGTTCGGTTGGTAGAATTGGGTTCTGACAGATTTGGTATCAGAGCTATACATAATAGTTCTAACTGATTATGCGGGTTAGTAACTGTAACACCTGGTTCTATTGAACCAATTTACTTTATCAACTAATGGTGTACATTTTATGGAAGAAATTAAGAGAAATCGTGGTTAGGTTAATGAGTGACTAGGCAAGGGCATAATAGTAATTGAGGATTTATTTGTGGATAACGTATTTAAGAAAAGGGTTTTGTGATTAATGCATAGTAGCCGCCACTTTACTCTTCTCCTTCTCTTCCTTTTTGTTGCTCAGCTCAACAGGCTACTCCCGATGACTTCCGCCCGATTTCTCCATACTAGGTGAGTTTTTCATTGATTAGTTCTGTTAGTAGACACCCCAAGTAGTCCAAAGTCACTAGAATCGTCTGAAACGATCGAGTCCAGAACTAGTTGTGCAATGTAGAAGTTAGACAAAAACTAGATAACCCCGAGTTTAGTTGGTTGGAATAAACTAGTAGTTTCTTTTCACAAATTAGTTGAATGAGGCTTAGTAGAAGTTAAGTTAATGTTGTGCTTATGATTTTAGGTGAGCAACTCTGGAAGTAGCTTACAATTAAGAATCTCTCTGGAAGCCAGGTAAGTAGAGTATGTGTGTGCCTTCGAGCCTACATCACAAAACAGTAGGAGGATATATGTATGTTTGTATGATTTTTAGTTTGGACATGTATCATGTTTTTGAAAGAATACGAAAATGCATTTACATATATAATAACATGGTAAGGCATAAGCAGATTGAATCAGTTTAACTATTAAGGGAATTAATCCGCCCCTTAATCGAGAACAGAGGATATTTATACTTTGGGAAAAATGATCCACTTCCCATCAAACAGGGGGATCAAGAACAGCTATTTTGAATCAGATTACCTATTAAGGGAATTAATCTGCCCCTTAATCGAGACAGAAGGATATTTATACTTTGGGAAAAATGATCCGCTTCCCATCGAACAGGGGGATCAACAAGGAACAAACATAAATACAACATGAGCTATGAGAGTAGAAACTGCATGAATGATGTTTCAGCATTTCATTTCATTATTGCTCTACTTATTTAGCATTAGGATAATAGATGAGTTTTGTGATGTAGGTGCTGAAGTGGCTACAGGTGAATTCTCTGAGTATAATGAATAATAGGCGAAGTTGGTGGAGCGCATCCATGCCACGATCTGGTGCACTGATGAGGCAGTTTAACCAATGGTAGTATGCGTGGAACTTAGTTGACAAATGTTTAGCTAATGTGTGCTGAGAATTTTAATGACAGCGGTCATTTTAATGTTTTGATAAGTTTTTCTGAAATTATTTTGGTTATGAAACATGGTCGGTTCTAACTGTAGTTTTTTTGGATTTGAGTAAGAAATGGATTTAGGTTGTTTTGAGTGGTTGCTGACAAATTTTATAAGTCCTCTTAGCAGTCAGAATCGTCTACTGATTAGTGCATAATCGGTTAAAGTATTGTTTAGTTGTTGAAAATGTCAGTCTAGGGTTGTGGATTAATTCTCGTCCAAAGTCGTGGACGAGAACATCATCCAAAGTTGTAAGTGAAAACAGTCATCTATTCTGTGGACAAAATAGTCGTCCAAAGTTGTCGTCCATTTTGCGGGCGAAAACAGCCGTCCAAACTGTAAGTGAAATGATATCGTCCAAAGTTGTCGTCCAATGTAAGTAGTCACGTGGACTGTGGACGATAAAGTCACGTGGTCCGTGGACGATAAATTTAAGTAGGTCTGTGGACAACAATCCATAGACAATAAGTCTATATAGCCGTGGATGATGGTTTTATTGACACGGGGTCCCCTAGAAAAGGGCCCGTGTACAACCCACAAATAGTCAAGATAAGTGATCGGTTGTGTGTTCGTGTAAAGATGATGAATAAAGGGAAGAAATTACAATAAATAAATAAAATAAAATGCAAGAAAATAAACAATGGATTAATAATGCTAGGGCCGAATATTATATGATGTGGGAGGATGTGAAATATAAAGAAACAAAAAAGAAGGAAAGAGATGGAGAAGAAATGTTATGGATGAGATGTCAAATGCAATGCAAAAAGGAAATAAAATGACATAAAATAAAAAGTGAGGGTGTGTGATTGGTGGAGCCGAAAATAAAGAGTGATATTGTGTGAATGTGATAGCAAATAAAATAAAGAAAATACCCTTGGAGGTTCCTTGGAGCGATCTTACGGGTTAGGCTCAAGGATAAACATTTTTTGGGAGAAAACGACCACCGTAGGTCAGAGATTTTCTTCCTCGATCCAACTCCCAATGGAGATGGTGAGGGAATGAATAAGAGCTAACCTAGCAACCCAAACTAGGTTAGCAATGGAGGCTAACTCCTCTTGGTTCAAAGAACCAAGGAAAAATCACCAAAGGAATTTGGGAGATTTAGGGAAATAGTAGTATATTTATTGGCCAAAAGTTGTTTACAAACATCAATCCTATGCTTAAATAGAAAATCTTAGGGTGGATGATTAGGGTTTCCATAAGTATGAATGAATGGTGGCCCTTGGATGAAAATGGATGGATGGCCAAGATCAAGGCAAACAAACACACATCCTAGGGAGGAGATGAATGCCATGCCTAAATGGATCAATGGAGAGAATCTTGCCACATCATCAATCCATGTTGCCACTAACTCTTGTACTTGCAAAATTATACCTTTTTTGTGGGCTCCTCTTTGGGCCAAGGCTTCCATTGGGCTCCATTTATTATAGGCCCTTTTCCTTTGAATATTTTGTTGAACTTCCTCCAACCCAAATCCACCACCATACATCTAGTCCTAACCACACAATTTAATGCATGAAATGCAATTATAAAATCCTTACAATAAAGGCGATTGTATGCCAATGAGTTTTAAAATTAAAAATTACAAATTAAGGCCCGTGAAGACAAATTCCCATAGGGCTATCAGCAAGCTCCGTGCGAATGCTCCAATGAATGACATGGCAAGGCTTCTCCATATCCTCTGATGTCGGCTCCCAAGTGAAGTCCATGATGTGATCCAAACCTGCAAAAAGAGACAAGTCATGATGTGATCCAAACCTGCAAAAAGAGACAAGTCATTAGAACATTGAACGATTGAGTTTTGTGCCCGAGTTTGTGATTTTGTGACGGGCCTCCGAGGCATGTCATCCCCTCCGGGTGGCTGAGGATTTGACCTTGTAACGCCCCCGAACCCGCCCCGGCTCGGAGCGCTACTTTGCTAACCGATCCCACGTTAAAACATAAACTCCCAAACATAAAAGAAACTTACACAGCTAAAACTAAAACAAAACTCCCGAAACTCTCTTACTTCATACCTAGCTGCCTAGACGCCCTAAATTCCCTTAATCCTAACCTTTAAGCACCATGGCGTCCTTCCCAAAAATTTCGGCAAAGTAACGCCTGAAAATGGCGCCTCCAAAATGCTAGGTACCTGCACACAAACCAATCCCAACCAGATCCAGAATATTTCTAACCATCTAATCAACCTACGAAATCTCTAACAAACCACATATCGTCAAGAAATGCTATCAACATACAAAATAAAGAAAATCCCCAATATAGGGTAACACATCACCCTGACCAATGACTATATACAACGAATACACATAACTATCCCATAACTGCCAACCAAAAACATTACACATTTCCAACAATTCCGCAAACAGACATCTACAATACTAAAATTCCCACATCTCCCGAAGACCATGGTGGAGTCGCCCGGACAACTGCCCGCACCGGCACTCCCCGTGCATCTCCGACTGCTCCTAAGTCTTGGCTGACTCACATAGCTCACCTGTACCCGCGTCGTTACCTACACCATAGAACACACACGCACACGTAAGCTTACGGTTAGCAAGTAGGGATTAACAAATACGACTAGATAAAATGCAAGCTACATACAACGTTGAACAAAACAACCAAACAACAGAACGACACGAAACAAAACACATATTTGCCCGCATCAACGATGCCTTATTCTTTAATACAGCACGACAACGCAACACAACACCACAACACCACAATGCAACTCTACACAATATCACTCACACAACACATCCCTTGTAGAGACCCTCCCGAGGTGCTCCACGAGCACTACTCCCCGGCAAAGCAACTCTACACAAGATCACTTTGCATTCCTAATTGCCTCATTACCTTTAATGCTCACTCATCAAACCTGTGCTCACAACTCATGTTCACTCATCATCAAACCCGTGCTCACAACTCATGCTCACTCAATGCACACATAAAATAACCACAACAACCAAACAATCACCAAACAACAACGAACAAAGCAATTCATTCCCACACTACTCAATATAAACCACAATAAGCAATTCATTCTCACACAACTTAATATAAACAACACACAATGCAATCAACCTAACACATGCAGTTTCTAACACTCAGTTATGCTTATTTGCTGTTAGCCAGTCATCCTTCATGGAGATCCCCTCGGGGTGCTACACACCAGCACCTCAGCCCGACAAGGCACACTATTCAGGATTTCGTGTTTTAGCCGGTCATCTCTCATAGAGTTCCCCTCGGGGTGCTACAAACAAGCAACTGAGCCCGACAAGGCACGCTATTCGAGATGCATTTTACAATTTCCAGCGTACATCTCTTACGAGACACCCAGCGTACATCTCTTACGAGACACAAAGCGTACATCTCTTACGAGACACCCAGCGTACATCTCTTACGAGACACAAAGCGTACATCTCTTACGAGACACCCAGCGTACATCTCTTACGAGACACCCAGCGTACATCTCTTACGAGACACCCAGCGTACATCTCTTACGAGACACAAAGCGTACATCTCTTACGAGACACCCAGCGTACATCTCTTACGAGACACAAAGCGTACATCTCTTACGAGACACAAAGCGTACATCTCTTACGAGACACCCAGCGTACATCTCTTACGAGACACAAAGCGTACATCTCTTACGAGACACAAAGCGTACATCTCTTACGAGACACAAAGCGTACATCTCTTACGAGACACAAAGCGTACATCTCTTACGAGACACAAAGCGTACATCTCTTACGAGACACAAAACGTACATCTCTTACGAGACACCCAGCGTACATCTCTTACGAGACACAAAGCGTACATCTCTTACGAGACACAAAGCGTACATCTCTTACGAGACACAAAACGTACATCTCTTACGAGACACCCAGCGTACATCTCTTACGAGACACAAAGCGTACATCTCTTACGAGACACAAAGCGTACATCTCTTACGAGACACCCAGCGTACATCTCTTACGAGACACCCAGCGTACATCTCTTACGAGACACAAAGCGTACATCTCTTACGAGACACAAAGCGTACATCTCTTACGAGACACAAAGCGTACATCTCTTACGAGACACCCAGCGTACATCTCTTACGAGACACAAAGCGTACATCTCTTACGAGACACAAAGCGTACATCTCTTACGAGACACCCAGCGTACATCTCTTACGAGACACCCAGCGTACATCTCTTACGAGACACAAAGCGTACATCTCTTACGAGACACAAAGCGTACATCTCTTACGAGACACCCAGCGTACATCTCTTACGAGACACAAAGCGTACATCTCTTACGAGACACAAAGCGTACATCTCTTACGAGACACAAAGCGTACATCTCTTACGAGACACAAAGCGTACATCTCTTACGAGACACAAAGCGTACATCTCTTACGAGACACAAAGCGTACATCTCTTACGAGACACAAAGCGTACATCTCTTACGAGACACAAAGCGTACATCTCTTACGAGACACCCAGCGTACATCTCTTACGAGACACCCAGCGTACATCTCTTACGAGACACCCAGCGTACATCTCTTACGAGACACCCAGCGTACATCTCTTACGAGACACCCAGCGTACATCTCTTACGAGACACAAAGCGTACATCTCTTACGAGACACCCAGCGTACATCTCTTACGAGACACAAAGCGTACATCTCTTACGAGACACCCAGCGTACATCTCTTACGAGACACCCAGCGTACATCTCTTACGAGACACAAAGCGTACATCTCTTACGAGACACAAAGCGTACATCTCTTACGAGACACCCAGCGTACATCTCTTACGAGACACCCAGCGTACATCTCTTACGAGACACCCAGCGTACATCTCTTACGAGACACAAAGCGTACATCTCTTACGAGACACAAAGCGTACATCTCTTACGAGACACAAAGCGTACATCTCTTACGAGACACAAAGCGTACATCTCTTACGAGACACAAAGCGTACATCTCTTACGAGACACAAAGCGTACATCTCTTACGAGACACAAAGCGTACATCTCTTCCCAAACAAAGCAAAGCAATCAACCATCAACAATTCCCAAACAAAGCAAAGCAATCAACCAACAATGCTTAACCAACAAAGAAGACAGCTTAACCAGACCAAAACAAAGCAAAGCAATCAACCAACAATGCTTAACCAACAAAGAAGACAGCTTAACCAGACCAAAACAAAGCAAAGCAATCAACCAACAATGCTTAACCAACAAAGAAGACAGCTTAACCAGACCAAAACAAAGCAAAGCAATCAACCAACAATGCTTAACCAACAAAGAAGACAGCTTAACCACAAAGCAAACCAATCAATCCTCAACAATTCCAAACAAAGCAAAGCAATCAACCAACAATGCTAACCAACAAAGAAGACAGCTTAACCAGACCAAAAACAAAGCAAAGCATCAACCATCAACAATTCCCAAACAAAGCAAAGCAATCAACCAACAATGCTTAACCACAAAGAAGACACCAAACAACAAAACAACAAAATAATCCTATCCTACCGTTCCATGGTGTAGGCCCTAAGGCAAAACAAACGTCCTCTACTTACCTGGTTGCTCCATTGTACACTTCGTCCAATAATTCCATCACTCGATCACTTAAAGTAACAAAACTTAATTTAGTAAACTCTAAAGAACTTCTTAAACCTCAATTAACTAAAACTCTAACACAATTCAACCTAAACACTCAAAACCCGGTTTTTATGCCAATTTTACCGTCTAACTTCAAACTCCATTAAAACAAGCCTACATTCACCAATTACTCTCAAACTACTATTTCTAGCTTACTCCAATTAAAATCTAACTAAATGGGCCACTAATTTGGGTTCAATAAAAATCGACACAAAACTTCAAACGCGCGCAACTTTTGCGTCGGTTGTCAGAATCGAACGATTCCAGCGGCCACGTACTCCTCTAATAACCTATTTTAATCTGCCAAAAGAAATTTTAAAACGAATAACCGTAGCTAGGTCAAATATCCAAAAACCCGAACTGCCCCTTAACCCAGAATTTCTCCTTTTTCTAATTTTTCATCAATTATAAACCAATTCCTCACCAATCAACTACCCTAACATCCAATTAACATAATATAATGAAAAATCAAGGTTTCACACAAGAAACCCGAAAATCAGAAAATAGGGTTCTCAGCTTTTGGCTCAATCTGAGCTCCCAGTTGCTCGGGAATCATTGCCGGCATTGAGCTCGGAAATCTGACGCTAAGGGCAGCTAAAAATGACCGGCGATTCGGAGCCAAAACAAACTCGTCGCTCTCAGCCTCAAGCGAACCCAAAACAGGGCAAAAAACTACACTTACCGGGTCGGTTCGTGCGCGAAGACAGCCGGAGATGCTAGCCCTTGATTCGCCTGCCGTCATCTGGTTGGAGCTGGCTGGAGAACGCCAGAAACCGCGGCGGTGGATCGGTGACTCTCCCTCCCCTGTTCGCCCTCTCGGCGTCGGGCACTCGACGAACAACAGAATGGCGAAGCGATTCTGTTGTTTTTTGTTTTTTTATTAATAATAATAATAATAATATTAATAATAATAAATTATAATAATAAAACTAAACTATTTCTTTAATTTAAACTAGCTAATTACCGTTTTACCCTCCCGTACATTCAACCATAACGTAACGAACCCTCGATAAATCTTCACCTCGCCCTCGTTCTAACTCCTCCATCGAAACTCCCGAGCATAACTACTAAACCCAAGAACTAACATAACTTAAATGAATCAAATCTAATTCTTAAATTAATTAAACAGCCCATTTTATTGTTCTTTTATTTTCTCTCCAATTTAAAAACATCCCGGGTGTTACAGACCTCAAATCCGTTAGCTCAGCCTCCTCTTCATATCCCAATTCTCCAATGTAAGGGGACAAATCTTGTACATTGAAGGTGGATGACACCCCATAATCGCCAGGTAACTCCAACTTGTAGGCATTGTTATTTATACGTTCCAAGATTTTAAAGGGACCTTCAGCCCTAGGCAACAATTTGGAGCGTCTTTTGGCGAGAAATCGCTCCTGCCTAAGATGCAACCACACCAAATCTCCAACATTAAAAATTACCTCTTTTTGCCCCTTATTTGCATGCTTAGCGTAATTGGCGTTATTTCTCTCAATTGTTTGGCGAACTTTCTCATACAACTTTTTCATCTGCTCTGCTTTACTTGCTCCCGAAGGGTTTATTAGGTCCTGGGTTGGAATAGGAATAAGTGTCAGGGGTGTATTCAGATTAAAACCATAGACTACCTCAAAGGGCGTTTGCTGAGTGGTGGAATGAAGGCTTCGGTTGTAACTGAATTCAACTTGGGGTAGTACTATGTCCCAATTGGTTAGAGTCTTACCTATGACACTTCGGAGAAGGGTTCCCAAAGACCTATTGACCACTTCCGTTTGGCCGTCCGTTTGGGGATGGAAAGATGTACTAAAACATAATGTAGTCCCCAATTTCTTCCATAAAGTCTTCCAAAAAGTACTCAAGAATTTGGTATCACGATCGGACACAATAGATTGAGGTACTCCATGGAGTCAGACTATTTCCTTGAAGAATAGGTCGGCTATAGCAGCAGAGTCGTCGGTCTTGTTGCAGGCGATAAAATGCGTCATTTTGGAGAATCTATCAACAACCACGAGAATAGAATCTTTATTGCGTCCCGTTCGTGGTAACCCCAAAACAAAATCCATACTAATTTCTGCCCAAGGATGTGTAGGGACTGGTAAGGGAAGGTAAAGTCCGTGGGGTAGAACTTTGCTTTTGGCCCTTTTACAAAAAATGCACCTTTCAACATAGTGGTGCACGTCTTTCATCATGTGAGGCCAATAAAATTTTTCCTTCAATAGTTCTAGGGTCTTTTTTTCTCCAAAATGCCCAGACAATCCTCCTCCATGAGCTTCTTTAATAAGGCATTGTCTTAGACTGCAATGTGGAATACATAATTTTCCATTTCTTAGTAAGAATCCATCTACAAGACTATATCCTCCTTCCGCCTTATTTTGGTAAACTTGATACGGCAATCCAAAATCTTTATCTGATGCATACAAAGTTTTGATCCATTCAAATCCGAAAAATCTAACACCTAATTCCGTCAAGAGGATACATCTTCGAGAGAGAGCGTCGGCAACGGTATTATCCGATCCTTTCAAATATTTTAAAATATAGGGAAATCTTTCCAAGAATTCCACCCATTTTGCGTGACGCTTGTTGAGTTTGTGTTGGCTCTTAATGTGCTTCAGAGATTGATGGTCAGAATGAATCACAAACTCTTTTGAAAGTAGATAATGTTGCTAATGTTCTAGAGCTCTAATTACAGCATAGAACTCCTTATCATAGGTCGAATAGTTGAAAGCAGCTCCTTTCAATTTTTCACTAAAATACGTAAGAGGCTTGCCATCTTGCATCAATACAGCTCCAATGCCAATACCGGAGGCATCATTCTTGATCTCAAAAACCTTATTAAAATCAGGAAGTGCTAAAATGGGTGATTGACAAAGTTTTTCTTTAATCAAATTGAAGCTACTTTGGCATACCGGTGTCCAATTAAAGTCAACTCCTTTTTTGGTGAGGTCCGTAATAGGAGCGACTAAGGAACTGAAGTCTCTAATGAACCTCCTATAAAAAGAGGCTAATCCGTGAAAACTACGGACTTCAGTGATACTATTAGGAGTGGGCCACTCCTTGATGACTTTAACCTTATCTTCGTCCGCTTCCAAGCCATCCTTAGAAATTATGAAGCCCAAAAAGTAAACCTTTTCTTGTCCAAAGGAGCATTTACTCAAATTCCCAAACAATTTGGTTCGACGGAGAGTTTGAAATAACATCCCGAGATGGTTGACATGTTGTGGGAGGTCGCGACTATACACCAAGATGTCATCAAAATACACGACAACAAATTTCCAAAGGAATTCCTTAAGAACGTGATGCATTAACCTCATAAAGGTGCTCGAGGCATTTGTAAGACCGAATGGCATAACCATCCACTCAAATAATCCGTATTTTGTTTTGAAGGCGGTCTTCCATTCATCACCTTCTTTCATCCGTATTTGGTGATATACACTCTTCAAGTCAACTTTGGAGAAAATTGATGCTCCACTCAATTCGTCCAACATATCTTCTAACCGAGGGATGGGATACCTATACTTAATGGTTATTTGGTTGATAGCCCTACTATCAACACACATTCGCATAGAGCCATCCTTTTTAGGTACCAACAAGGTAGGTACAGCGTATGGGCTCATCGACTCTCTTATGTATCCTCTCCCTAATAATTCTTGGACTTGATCTTGTAATTCTTTTGCTTCTTCAGGCCTCATCCTATAGTCCGGTCGATTTGGTAACATAGCGCCGGGTTGGAGGTCGATATGATGTTCTATTCCTCCAATCGGGGGTAAGCCCGGGCGGTAGTTCTTCAGGAAAAACATCTTGATAGACCTTAAATAGGTCTTGTATCGGTGGGGGTATCTCACCTAATTCCATAACACGGTCTCTAAATAAAACAAAAATCACCAGTTTTTCCTTTAGTTACTGCAGCTCTTATTCCCTTTTTGGTAATCAAAAGATTTTCTTTAATCTTTTCTTCCTTCCTAACCGCATCGTCATGAGCAATTTATTCAAGGGTCATAGGAAGTAACTTGATATTCCTACCTCCGAATTTTAAACTATAGTTATTGAGGTAACCATCATATTGAACCCTATGGTCATAAAGCCAAGGTCGTCCTAATAGAAGATGACTAGCTTTCATAGGTACGACGTCACAAGTAACCGAGTCCTTATATTTTCCGATAGTAAAATTAATAGTCACTTGTTTGGTCATTTTGATGTCATCTCTATCATCCAACCATCTTAACTTGTATGGCTTAGGGTGACTAGTAGTCTCCAATCCAAGCTTGCTCAACATATCTTGGGAAGCTACATTAACGCAACTTCCACTATCAATGATCACAGAACATACTTTATCTTTGACTGCACATCTACTTTGGAAAATGTTCTCACGTTGGCAGTCCTCCTCAACATTTTTAGAAACAAGGGCTCTTCTAATCACCATTAACAGGGGCCCATCTTGAGCAGCACATTCATCCGACTCGTGCTCACTTTCGTCCTCTACCTTTTCTTCTTCTTCTTTATCAAGGTATTGACCCTCATCATTCTCGCTTTCCCATTCTCCGGTTGACTCCTTAATAACCATCACTCGATAGTTAGAACATTCATTTGCGTAATGTCTTTTGCCTAAGCACTTGTAGCATTGGACATCACGGGCTCTTTGTGCTTTAGGAGGGTTTGGTTGATTTTTGTCCGTTGGAAGGGGTTTATTTTTGTTGAAGGGTGTCTTGGGTGGCCAATTACGGTTAACGGGCCTTTTCTCTTCATTTTTCCATGGAGGTTTAGGCTTATCTTCATCCAAATGCCTAGGTGGAAATTTAGTTGGAAAATTGGTTTTACACTTTCTTTTGAGTTGTCTTTCCACCGTGAGGGAGAGTTGAATGACCATGTCCATGGTTTGTAATTGTTGTACTTCAACCGAGTCTCCAATATCGCAGTTAAGACCTCGAATGAATCTCGCGATGAGTTGCTCTTGGGGTTCATCAATAGCACAACGCATATTGAGAGTTTCGAATTCCGTGATATACTCATCGACAGAGAGAGAATTTTGTCTAAGGTTGTGAAGTTGGTGGAAGAGTTCGTGCTTGTAGTGTCGGGGAACGAGTGGAATTTTAACTCGCTCGGAATAGTCGTGACACTCAAAGAGTCTCTCTACCTTATCAATCCAATCAAGATACGTGTTTCCATCACATGTCCCATTGAAAGGGGGAATTGTCATCTTGACATTACGGAGGTAGTCGTTTTCCCTACGGATTAGGTCGGTACTCCTCATCATCTTCCGTCCAAATATCATCCTCCGAATTAAAATGACGTGGTCATCTTCTTTGGTGTTCAACCCATTCCTCTTCCTCTATGGGTGGTTGAAAAGGTGCTCTATGCCTAGGGCGTTCGAGAATAATCCTAGAGGAGGTCTCTTGAGAAGGGACACGTTCATGGAATTCTCTACGATGAGGGTTGTTCAGCATTGTTTGGACTTGTTGGGCGAGGCTATTCACTATGTTAGTTAAGGCATCAATTTGTCCTTGCATACCTCCTTGAGAGCTAGTCTCCCCTTCGTGTCGTGTGCTTTCGAGTGGGGGAGTATCCCTAGTTCGATTCGATTTCAGGTGTGGTGTATCACGATTAAATCCGCTTCGATTAGTCATAGTTAAGTGTTTTAATTTTAAGTTTGAATTCTTGTCTAAATTAATATTCATAAATTAGTGAGATGCTTATCTTCTTAATGTCTTAGGAAATTTTAGGCTCTAAGGAATAATCTTAGTTAAGATAAAATTAAAATAGGGATCATGCTAAAATAGGTTACTAACTTATCAATTTCAATTAAACACTTAACAAATTAACTAAGGAAATGAATATTTTAATGATTAATAATCACACAAATTCTTACTAAAATTTAATCAAGTTGTCAACTTTTACCAATGATCACTTAAGGTAATATTATTAATAACTAATTAAGTCCGAAAACAGCAAATAATAAAATTTAGAACATCATTTTAATCAAGATATAATGTTGAAATTTTAACCCAAATATAGCAGAATTTTAATGTAATGCCTAGCTCAAATTTGCTAATTTAAACCATGCTTTTGCTAAATTCTTGTTAACCAATTTCGTGCATTCACTTAACAGCATATATTAAAAAAATTTATGAGCTAAAACATGAACAGCATTCAGCACAATAATAGACAAATTTTGAGCTTAACAAAGGAGCAAAATCGATGTGATAATTTCAACAATAATCCTATTTTTGATAGCAATAGTTCTAAGCCGAATTGAAGCACCAAAATTTCCAGAAAATTTATATATATATTGGACAATATTTAGATGCTAAAACATGAGACAAATGATAACAAGAAGTGCTAAAGAAACCGAGGCTAAAGATGTATTAAACCGGGAACAAGAAGAAGTAAAAACCGTGAAGATTATGCAACAAAATATAAACCGGTTTTGCAATTTTCTTTAGGCTGATTTCATGCTCATTTTTCTACCATATTTTTAGCAAGTTTCGGTTTAGATCTAGACGAAAATATAAAGCAAATATCATAAAAGGAGCGATGCTAAGATGTAGAATAGACCGAAAAGGAAAAAGAGGATAACTAGGAAAGATTTAACTATACCTTGGCCGATTTCTTCCTCTATTGCAAACCATATTTCAACAAAATATTCAAATTAATAAATAGCATTAAAATGGCAGCAAATAAAAGAGTTAGATTAACACCAAGTTAGCTCAAAGTTAGCACAAAGATACAAGGAAAATAATGCGGAAAAATAAAAGAGCCGCTATCCTTGTTTTGTGTCAACTTTTGGCTATTGCCAAAGACAATTAAAACACATAATGGGAAGCCTTGTGGCTCTGATAGCACTTGACACGGGGTCTCCTAGAAAAGGGCTCGTGTACAACCCACAAATAGTCAAGATAAGTGCTCGGTTGTGTGTTCGTGTAAAGATGATGAATAAAGGGAAGAAATTACAAAAAAATAAAATAAAATGCAAGAAAATAAACAATGGATTAATAATGCTAGGGCCGAATATTATATGATGTGTGAGGATGTGAAATATAAAGAAAAAAAAAGAAGGAAAGAGATGGAGAAGAAATGTTATGGATGAGATGTCAAATGCAATGCAAAAAGGAAATAAAATGACATAAAATGAAAAGTGAGGGTGTGTGATTGGTGGAGCCGAAAATAAAGAGTGATATTGTGTGAATGTGATAGCAAATAAAATAAAGAAAATACCCTTGGAGGTTCCTTGGAGCGATCTTATGGGTTAGGCTTAAGGATAAACGTTTTCCGGGAGGAAAACGACCACCATATGCCTGAGATTTTCTTCCTCGATCCAACTCCCAATGGAGATGGTGAGGGAATGAATAAGAGCTAACCTAGCAACCCAAACTAGGTTAGCAATGGAGGCTAACTCCTCTTGGTTCAAAGAACCAGGGAAAAATCACCAAAGGAATTTGGGAGATTTAGGGAAATAGTAGTTTATTGTTTGGCCAAAAGTTGTTTACAAACACCAATCCTATGCTTAAATAGAAAATCCTAGGGTGGATGATTAGGGTTTCCATAAGGATGAATGAATGGTGGCCCTTGGATGAAAAATGATGGATGGCCAAGATCAAGGGAAACAAGCACACATCCTAGGGAGGAGATGAATGCCATGCCTAAATGGATCAATGGAGGGAATCTTGCCACATCATCAATCCATGTTGCCACTAACTCTTGTACTTGCAAAATTATACCTTTTTTGTGGGCTATTCTTTGGGCCAAGGCTTCCATTGGGCTCTATTTATTGTAGGGCCTTTTCCTTTGAATATTTTGTTGAACTTCCTCCAACCCAAATCCACCACCATGCATCTAGTTCTAACCACACAATCTAATGCATGAAATGCAATTTTAAACTCCTTACAATAAAGGCGAATGTATGCCAATGAGTTTTAAAATTAAAAATTACAAATTAAGGCCCAGGAAGACAAATTCCCATAGGGCTATCAGCAAGCTCCGTGCGAATGCTCCAATGAATGACATGACTTCATCGTCCATGATGTGATCCAAACCTGCAAAAAGAGACAAGTCATTAGAACATTGAACGATTGAGTTTTGTGCCCGAGTTTGTGATATTGTGACGGGCCTCCGAGGCATGTCATTTATGTAACCCATGGGCGATGAAGTCACGTGGACCAGGGATGTTAAAGTCACATGGTCTGTGGACGATAAGTCTAAGTAAGACTGTGGACGATAATCCGTAGACAATAAGTCTATGTAGCCGTGGACGACGAGGATCAATTGTCCAAAGTTGTCGTCCATAGTCGCATCGTCTAAAATTGCTTATTCAGAGTTCGTCATCCAAAGTCGTAGACGAATACGTCGTCCAAGGTTGTGGACGACAGACTCTGTGGGCGCCAGATAGCCCTAGTAGAGTTGAACTGGCTGTAGTTGTCGCAGAGTGGTTTCGAACGATTTTATATTTAAAGATTTGTAGTCTGCCTTCGTAATGACTCTGTTTTTACGTAAATGTTTTCCGCTAAAATTAATTTAATCGTTTAAATGATAATGTTTTATATCGATGGATAAAGTTTTAAATTTTATAGAATTTCCTAGTTCAGTTAGTGAGTGTGAGTAGCGAACCAGGTTGTTTAATTCGTTGCGTTACAGTATGGTATCAGAGCCATTTGGTTAAACCATTCAGTAGATTACTCATTAGTACCGATCGTCGCGTGGGAGTACTCCAACAATTGTAAGTGTTTATGTTAGTTTTAGTTATTAGATATTTATTAGAGTAAATAACCTCGTCCAGGAATATAGCAAAATGTCTAGACGACCAGGAAGACCAAGAGTACCGAGAGAGATACCAAATTCGAGAAGTGAAGAGGATCCTAGTGTGATTAGGCAGCTGACAGATTTGGTGCGTCAGCAGTCCGATCAATTGGGACTACTATTGAACCGAGATGCGCAAGGGAGTGCCAACTCGAGTTCCAGCAATGAGCAATCGGGAGACAGATTCCGGAGATTACAGCCGCCCACGTTTGATGGATAGTCATCCAACCCGATTGTTGTCGAGGAATGGCTTAAGAAGATTGAGAGTACGTTCAAATATGCCAATATTAGAGAAGAAGACAAAGTCACTTTGGCAACGTTCCATTTGGCCAGTGATGCTCAGCTTTGGTGGGAAATGATGGAGACCACCACTGATGTCCTTGCAATGTCTTGGGCGCAATTCAAGGAAGCTTTCTATGAGAAATACTTTAACAGCACTGTCCGGACTTCAAATAAAGTGTAGTTTCTAGCAATTGAAACAGACGGGGTCCGTGTCTGAGTACAACCGACAATTTGAGTCCCTGTCCAGGTTTGCTAGACACCTCGTACACAGGAATGAAGATAAAGTTTTTCAATTTGTGCATTGACTGAAGCTAGAGATTTACAGAGGGGTCAAGATTTCTGGTATTGAAGGCTTATCTTATAGTGAAGTTGTGTCCATGGCATTGGAAGTGGAAGAAGCAGAAATGAAGTGTATTGGACCAAGAGAAGCTCCATGAAAGTTCATTCAGCCACACCAACAACGAGGGATGAAGACGCCCAGTGAAGGCCAAGGCATTCAGGGAAGAGAGAAGAAAGTGCAAGAAACCAAGAGATTTCCTCAATGCTCGAAATGCTTGAGATATCACCCAGGAGAGTGTAGACTTAGTTCGGGGAAGTGCTTCAACTGTGAGGAGATCGGACACACGTTCAAGGATTGCCCGAACCCCAAAGTCATTCGATGCTACAACTGTAATAAAGTTGGCCATGTTAACAGGGATTGTCAAGTTTTAAAAAATGGCCCTGATAAGTTGAAGCTGAGGATATTCTCCATGATGGAGACAGGTGACGATGACCAGCCCACTGTAGTGTCAGGTACTATAATGATCAACTCTATGTCTGCTTTTACTTTAATAGATTATGGTGCAACACATTCTTTTATAGCGTCTGCATTTGCCGTCAAGTTGGATGTATGGCCTACGCCAACTGAGCACGTGTTTATTGCCACGTTACCCTCCGGTGAATGCACACTCTAACCAAGTGATGCTTGATAGTGTGGTGTTAGTGGGAAGCATGAATCTACCTGCTGATCTCATTATCATGAAGATTTTTGGATTTGATGTAATCCTTGGAATGGACTGGCTGTTCAAATATTGTGCCACAATCGATTGTAGGTTTAGGATAGTCAGTTTTCAACCCCCTAGTGGTTTGAAACACACTTTTCAAGCTTTGAAGAAGAGTAAGAGGAAGTCTGTGATTACTCCTATCAATGCTAGGCCTTCTCCATGCGGGGAATATTTATTCTTTTTGGCCAGTGTTATAGACACACATTTTGTAGGAGGAGCGAGTCTTCAAAATGTCTTAGTTGTCCAAGACTTCCCAGAAGTATTTCTGGATGACCTTCCTGGTTTGCCACCAGATAGGGAAATCGAGTTCGTTATAGATGTTTACCCAGGCGCCGAGCCTGTAACTAAGAATCCATATAGATTAGCACCAACAGAGCTTAGAGAGTTAAAGACACAGTTGGAGGATTTGTTGAAAAAAGGGTTCATACGCCCTAACTTTTCACCTTGGGGTGCACCAGTCCTTTTTGTTAAGAAGGAGAATGGATCATTGCGTATGTGCATTGATTATCGGGAATTGAATAAGTTAACTATCAAAAAAAAGTATCCACTACCAAGGATTGATGATTTATTCGACCAACTTCATGGTACGTGAGTCTTCTCTAAGATTGACCCAAGGTACAATTATTACCAATAGAAAGTCAAATCTGAAGATATCCCAAAGACCGCCTTTCGCACGAGGTATGGACATTATGAATTTTTGGTAATGTCTTTTGGATTGACAAACGCACCAGCAGCCTTAATGAATCATATGAATAAGGTGTTTCACGAGTATTTAGATAAATTTGTCATAGTGTTTATTGATGATATATTAATCTATTCACGTACTGTAACACCCGACAATTTCGGCCAGGTGATTTCTTAACTGATTTAACTGTCACCATTAATATTGGACCTTTTGATTTAAATTTAATACCAAGATTTGCTCCAAATTGTGTGAAACTAGGTTGAGTGGCAAAATTGTAATAAGGGTGGGTTGTGATCGTTATATAAAGGAAATGAAAAATTTTTAAACCTTCACCAACGCCACTGTAGCCGACACTTTCTCCTTTCAGCGATTTTCTCTCCCGAGCTCTCGCTCTCTGCCTGCCAGTAAACCTCCCTTCAACGACAAGTTCCCTTGCTATTTCTCGGATACTCTACGCTCAAGGTATGGGTTAGACAATGTAGTTGTCAGTTAGTTGTTAAGCTCTGTTTTTCAGCTTGTGTTGGAGTTTGGTTTCTCCAATGGCCGAGTAACAATAGTAACATTTATAATCTTGATTTAGTAATGTCATTTCCGAATCGATTCTGGACATTTAATATAACCGACCCTGATTAATTGTTAGTTGAACCTAGCTGTTTCAGTTTTTGGATTTCAAACTGCTCACAGAGAACTAGACTAAGGGATTCGGGAATGACTTTAACTACTAGATCCTAGGATGACTTATGATTAGGACTTTTAGGATTTTGTTTTAACTACTGCGATGTAAATGTTTTAGGTGAAGAAGTCTGAAGAAAAGGAGCACAAAGTTGCTAAGGAAGCCAGGTAAGTGAATGTATTAAGATTTCTGGCCATTAGGGCCCTACATCTTAAGGGTACTAAATTAGTTATGTATTTGATGTTTGTTTTAAGTTGGTAAGATGATTTGTACTTGGATGATTTACGGATGTTTGAGAACTATGTTATGTGATGTTCTGATAGAGTCTATGAAGTCAACTGTCTAGTATGATATTTTCCTTAGTCTGATGATTTAATAATATTCATGTCATGCATCATGATTTACTTCTCAAGCATATGAAAACGATTTATGAGCATGTTTTCCCCCATGAACAAGATATGAGAATGAATATGAAACTTATGCAACCGGATTAAGTGAGGGTTGGGGGCGGTTTGGCGTATGTCACTGTCCAAAGAGAAGGACCATGAATACGGCCCGAAAGGGACTATGTACACTTGCACTGTCATCCCCCCTTTACGGCACAAATCCTCCCTTAATCCATATGATGAAAGTGATGAACAAGAACACGAATAAGAACAAGAGAAGAACATGAAACGAACATGATCATGATTTTCTTGCAACTATGCATTCACGTATACATGTTAGTATTGCATTCCTTACTAAGCATTAGGCTTATAGTTTAAACATTATGATGTAGGTGACGAGATATCAGGTGAGGAATTCAAAGTTGATGAAGATGTTTAAGTTGGTTGCTGGAAGGTGTTCAGGGAGCAATTTTGTGGCTGGATGGCGATTATGACCCGTGGTTATGCTCATTTTATGTCAGTAAGATTTATGAGAAAACTGATGTCTAAGTAGGATAAGATCATGTTTTTAATTTGGACTTGAAATTGTCTGGTTCAACTTCTGAGTTTGAGGATGATTGTAAGAACCTAGGACATCCTGTTTATATGAGTCTTCCGCTTACGTATCCTGGACGAGTCTATGATTTTTATTCGTTTAAGGTTTATGTCCATCAAGTTGAAATGTTTGTGAGTCGAGGTATTTCCTGTTGATTGAAGTTGATTGATGATTATTGTGTTTTACTGCTGAATGATAGAAGCTGGATGTAGACATCTGTGAAGGTCAGGTTACCTTTCTGTGGGTATGAGTTGTTTAAAGATTTCCGGGTTTCATTGCTGTGTGATAGAAGTTGGGTGAACGTATCATCCGGATGACGTCATCGACAGGAGCTGTGTTGTAGAAGTTGGATGAATGAATCATCCGGCTGACGTCACCGGTGGATGGTGAACGTTTGCTGTTCACCGGATGATGTCTCTTATCGGATGAGGTAAGTGAGTCCGTGTTTTGCACATGCCTACAGGAAGATGTCTCTGACGGATGAGGACATCATCCGGCTGACGTCATTGGTGGATGGTGAACGATTGTTGTTCACCGGATGATGTCTTTTACTGGCGATGTTAAGTAGTCACGTGAGATGCACATGATAACCGGATGATGTAGATTTTCACTACCGGCAGGAATGAGCCCTGTGCTTGTCGTTTAGCGATCGGCATAAGTGAGTTTTACATTTTGTCGTTTGGTGATCGGTAGAGGTCGAGTGTTTTATGCATCGGATGATGTGAGTAAAAGCTGCTTGTTGTCTAGCAACCGGCAAATGCCTGCGATTTCGAGCATATATATATATATATATATATATATATATATATATATATATATATATATATATATATATATATATATATATATATATATATATATATATATATATATATATATATATATATATATATATATATATATATATATATATATATATATATATATATATATATATATATATATATATATATATATATATATATATATATATATATATATATATATATATATATATATATATATATATATATATATATATATATATATATATATATATATATATATATATATATATATATATATATATATATATATATATATATATATATATATATATATATATATATATATATATATATATATATATATATATATATATATATATATATATATATATATATATATATATATATATATATATATATATATATATATATATATATATATATATATATATATATATATATATATATATATATATATATATATATATATATATATATATATATATATAGATAACCGGATGATGTAGATTTTCACTACCGGCAGGAATGAGCCCTGTGCTTGTCGTTTAGCGATCGGCATAAGTGAGTTTTACATTTTGTCGTTTGGTGATCGGTAGAGGTCGAGTGTTTTATGCATCGGATGATGTGAGTAAAGCTGCTTGTTGTCTAGCAACCGGCAAATGCCTGCGATTTCGAGCAGCTCAAGAATAATGAGGTCGAGTGTTCTAAGGACATTTTCTATTGCCCGATTATGTTACAAAACCAATGTCTGGGTTAGTCGTTTGATTCTGTTAATGATGAATTTGCAAAATTTAAGACGAAGACAAGTTTTGAAAGGATCGAGCTTTGTCAGTTATAGCGTTGTCCCGAGTTCTGTCAAAAAAAATAATAATAATAAGGGATATATATATATATATAAAGTTGTACAAATAGAAGGATTAATATTTACGATTTAAGAAAGTTTATTAATTATGCCTTGACCCTACTGGGGTCGTTACACGTACTAAGGATGAGCATGCAAAGCATCCGAACTTGGTGTTAGAAGTACTAAAATAGCACCAACTTTATGCCAAGTTTTCCAAGTGTGAGTTTTGGTTGGACCAAGTTCACTTTGTGGGTCACGTTATCTCGTGAGATGGGATATCTGTCGATCCAGCCAAGGTTCAAGCAGTCAAGGTGTAACACCCGAGGCTTTAGATTTAATAAAGTTATGGATCTTAGGAAAAATAATAAAAAGGTAAAGTAATTAAAATAACGGGATGAGAGTCAATTTACGAAAATTTCTAATTTAAGAACGGGATTTAACGGAATTTTTGGAAGGGCAAAATGATAATGTTATTGTTGTTGTTATTATTATTATTATTATTATTATTATTATTATTATTATTAAAAAATAAATAAATAAAACAAAACGACAGAATGGCTTTTCCATTCTGTCGTTCGAGGGTCGAGCGCCGAGCGCCGAAGACCCGATCGGAGGAGGGAGAGAGGGGCGACAATCGGCGGAGCAATCACCGCCGATTTCTGACGTTTTCCGGCCAGACGACTGCGACGAGCAGACTCCGGCCCGTCTCTGTGCACAAATCCGACAGGTAAGCCATTTTCGCCCTGTTTTTGCTCTGTTCGAGGCCGAGGGTGAGGAGCGAGTTTGAGCTCCGATCACTAGCCAATTTTGGTCGTTTCCGGCGTGGGTTTGCTGACCCTTGGATCGACTTTCCTCGCCTGGCCGTGATGAGTCCCGTTTGGGCGAAAAATCAGAAAGCCCGATTTAGGCATTTCTGGTTTTGCTGTGTGTAGCTTCGAGATTTTGTTAGGTTATGTTAATTTGATGCTAGGATGGTTGATTGGTGAGGAATTAGGCAAAAATTGATGAAAAACCAAAATAGGGAAAATTCTGGGTTAAGGGCAGAATCGGGTTTAGTCATTTTTGACCTAGCTGCAGTAGTTTTAAAATTCTCTTTGGCAGGTTAAAATAGGTTATTAGAGGAGTATGTGGCTGCTGGAATCGTTCGATTCCGATATCCGACGCGAAAGTTATGCACGTTTGAAGTTTCGGGTCAGTTTTTACCGAACCTAAATTAGTGGCCCGTTTAGTTAGGTTTTAGTTGAAATATGATGGAAATAGTAGTTTGAGAGTAATTGGTGAATGTAGACTTGATTTTAATGAAGTTTGTATATTTGTCGTAGGTCTTGCCGTAGGTGGACAGGTAACCGAGTATCCTCAGCGAGCTAGGACGTCAGGTAAGTAGTAGATTGCTTGTGGTTTACCTTCGGGCCTACACCATAGAACGGTAGGGTTTATTTGTTATTGTTTTACTTCGTATTGGGTTGCATTGTTTGGTCGTGTTGTTGTGTTGTGTTGAGTCAGGTTGTTGAGTTGCATTGTGGTGTTGTGTTGCATTGTTTGGCATGGTAGTCGATTAAAGAGTAAGGCACTTCAGTGCGAGAAACTAAGGCATCCTTTTGGGTGCGGGCAACTAGCATTGTTTGGTCGTGTTGTCGTGTTGTGTTGAGTTGGGTTGTTGAGTTTCATTGTGGTGTTGTGTTGTATTGTTTGGCATGGTAGTCGGTTAAAAAGTAAGGCACTTCAGTGCGGGCAACTAAGACATCCTTTTGGGTGTGGGCAACTAGCATTGTTTGGTCGTGTTGTCGTGTTGTGTTTAGTCGGGTTGTTGGGTTGCATTGTGGTGTTGTGTTGCATTGTTTGGCATGGTAGTCGGTTAAAGAGTAAGGCACTTCGGTGCGGGCAACTAAGGCATCCTTTTGGGTGCGGGCAACTAGCATTGTTTGGTCGTGTTGTCGTGTTGTGTTGAGTCGGGTTGTTGAGTTGCATTGTGTTGTTGTGTTGCATTGTTTGGCATGGTAGTCGGTTAAAGAGTAAGGCATCCTTTTGGGTGCGGGCAACTAAGGCACTTCGGTGCGGGCAACTAAGGCACTTCGGTGCGGGCAACTAAGACACTTCGGTGTGGGCAACTAAGGCACTTCGGTGCGGCAACTTAGGCATCTTTCGATGTAGGCAGTTTTGTTCGTGTTGTGTTGTGTTGTCGTGTTGGGTGGTGTTGTGTTGGTTTGTTGTGTTGTCGTGTTGAGTGGTGTTGTGTTGTTGTGTTAGGGTTGTGTGAGGGTTGTGTGTGCATTGTGCTTGTTTATACTTGTTATCCCCTACTTGCTAAGCGTAAGCTTACGTATGTGTGTTCTGTGGTGTAGGTGACAACAGGAGTACAGGTTAGAGCTACGAGGAAAGCTAGGATTGGGACGCAGTCGTTGATGTACGCTTATGTCGGTGCGGGCAGTTGTCGGGGCGTCTCGACCATGGTCTTCGGGGAATGTGGGCTTTGTCTTTTGGTAGTTTATTGGAAATGTCTGTTTGTAGAAATGATGGGAATGCGTAACTTTCTTTTTTGTTGATGTTTTGAGAGTTATAGTATAGATATTTGTAATTGTTGTATATAGTCATAGTTAAGAGTGATGTGTCGCCCTATACTGTGGACTTTCTTCACTTAGGGATGTTAATATTTTAGTTTCCCTCTTTACTGCTATTTGATGATTTTGTATGCTGGATAAGTTGATGATGAATATTCTGGATTAGTTGGGATTTATTCCTTTGCAGGTACCTAGTATTTTGGAGGCGCCATTTTCAAGCGTTACTTTGTCGAAATTTTCGGGAAGGACGCCGTGGTGCTAAAAGGTTAGGATTAAGGGAAATTAGTGAGTCTAGGCGGCTAGGTATGATATAAGAGAGCTTCGGGAGATTTAGTTTTAAATTCTGTTATGTTCGATTTTATTTAAATTATTGGGGTTAAAGTGAGCCAAGTAGCGCTCCGAGCCAAGGTGGGTTCAGGGGCGTTACACAAGGAATGGCCCCAACTGAGGAATGTTACAGATATTCGGAGTTTCCTTAGATTAGCAGAATATTACAGGAAATTTATTGAAGGATTCTCGAAGATTGCGACACCCCTCACTAAGTTAACAAGGAAAAACATGAAGTATGTATGGACTGAAGAATGTGAGTACAGTTTTCAGACTTTGAAACAGAGACTGACTAATGCACAAATATTAACACTTCCTGTTGAGAATAGAAAGTTCAGCATTTATTGTGATGCTTTCAAAGTTGGTCTTGGCTGTGTGTTGATGCAAGATGGAAAGGTAATAGCTTATGCTTCTAGACAGCTGAAAACGCATGACAAGAATTATCCTACACACGACTTGGAGTTAGCTGCGGTGGTTTTTGCTTTGAAAATTTAGAGGCATTACTTATATGGACAACCTTGCGAAATATTTTCAGATCATAAAAGTGTTAAATATATTTTTACTCAGAAAGAGTTAAACATGAGGCAATGTCGGTGGTTGGAGTTTGTTAAGGACTACGATTTTGAGATCAAATACCACCCCGGCAAGGCGAATGTTGTGGCTGATGCGTTGAGTAGAGTGACAACGCCAACCTTGACAATGATTATTGACATGTCGTCAGGTTTGGAGTCATAATTCCAAAGATTCAATCTGGAAACAGTGTTCAGCGTGTCAGCTATGCTTTCTGCTATATCCTTGAAGCCTACTATTCTGGAGAGCATAAAGGAAATTTAGGGGAATGATGTTGAGTGCAACAAGTACAAGTCAAGTATGGATTCTACTTATAAATCGGATTTCAACTATTCTGACAATGGAATTCTTAAATTTCAGAATAGATGGTTTGTTCCAGCTAATGAAGAACTTCGAAAAGAGATACTTTCGGAAGCTCATTCTTCTAGATTCTCTGTTCATCCTAGAAGTACGAAAATGTACAGAGACCTTAGACAACATTATTGGTGGCCAAATATGAAAGGAAGTGTAGCAGAGTACGTAGGATTGTGTTTGACTTGTCAACAGATAAAAGCTGAACATCAGAGACCCTCAAGAACATTACAACCGTTACCACTTCCTGAATGGAAATGGGAACAAATAACGATGGATTTTGTTGTGGGATTACCTCGGACAACAAGGGGTCATGATGGAATATGGGTGATAGTTGATCGTCTAACTAAATCTGCCCATTTCCTACCGAGGAATATGACATACTCTATGGATCAGCTCGCTGAGCTGTATGTGCATGAGATTGTACGATTACATGGAGTTCCGATCACAATAGTATCAGACCGAGATTCTAGGTTTACATCAAAGTTCTAGAAGAGTCTGTACAAGGCTATGGGTACGCAGCTCAATTTTAGTACGGCTTTTCACCCTTAAATAGACGGACAATTTGAGAGGACTATTCAAATATTAGAGGACCTGCTTCGAGCATGCGTATTAGAATTCTAGGGTTCTTTGAGTAAGTAACTATCGTTGGTGGAATTTTCTTATAATAACAGTTTTCAGACGACAATAGGTATGGCACCGTATGAGGCATTATATGGGCGAAGGTACAGATCTCCATTGTATTGGGATGAAGTTGGAGAAGCACGTTTGATTGGTCCTGATATCGTGCAACAGACAGTAGAGAAGATTGCCCTTATCTGACAACGAATCTTGACAGCTCAAAAATGGCAAAAAAGCTATGCCGATAGAAGACGTAGAGATTTGGAATTTGAAGTTGGTGATAAAGTTTTTCTTAAACTTTCACCGTTCAAAGGAGTTGTCAGATTTAGGAAGAGAGGCAAGTTGAACCCCAGGTATATCGGGTCATTCTGAATGTTGAAGAGGATTGGGAAGACAGCTTATCAGTTACAGTTACCAGTCTCAATGGAAGGAATTCATAATGTGTTCCACGTTTCTATGCTGAAGAAGTGTATACAGAATCCATCTCAGGTTGTGGAACATCAGAATATTGAAATTCATCCTACTCTTACCTATGAGGAGAAACTAGTAGAGATCCTAGACTATGAAGTGAAAGTGTTAAGCAACAAAGAGGTTCCACTAGTGAAAGTCTTATGGCATAACCATAACGTAGAGGAGCCAACTTGGGAACGTCAGCAAGACATGATGGACCAGCATCCAGAATTATTCAGGTACTGAATTTTGAGGACAAAATTCTTTTAAGTGAGGTAGATTGTAACACCTGGTTCTATTGAACCAATTTACTTTATTAACTGATGGTATACGTTTTATGGAAGAAATTGGGAGAAATAGTGGTTAGGTTAATGAGTGACTAGGCAAGGGCCTAATAGTAATTGAGGATTTATTTGTGGATGACGTATTTAAGAAAAGGGTTTTGTGAATAATGCATAGCAGCCGCCACTTTACTCTTCTTCTTCTCTTCCTTTTTGGTGCTCAGCTCAATAGGCTACTCCCGGTGACTTCCGCCCGATTTCTCCATACTAGGTGAGTTTTTCATTGATTATTTCTGTTAGTAGACACCCCAAGTAGTCCAAAGCCGCTAGAATCGTTTGAAACAATCGAGTCCAGAACTAGTTGTGCACTGTAGAAGTTAGACAAAAACTAGATAACCCTGAGTTTAGTTGGTTGGAATAAACTAGTAGTTTCTTTTCACAAATCTGTTGAATGAGGCTTAGTAGAAGTTAAGTTAATGCTGTGCTTATGATTTTAGGTGAGCAACTCTCGAAGTAGCTTACAATCAAGAATCTCTCTGGAAGCCAGGTAAGTAGGGTATATGTGTGACTTCAGGCCTACATCACAAAACAGTAGGATAGATATATGTTTGTATGATTTTTGGTTTCACATGTATCATGTTTTTGAAAGAATACGAAAATGCATTTACATATATAATAGCATGGTAAGGCATGAGCAGATTGAATCAGTTTAACTATTAAGGGAATTAAGCCACCCCTTAATCGAGAACAGAGGATATTTATACTTTGGGAAAAATGGTCCACTTCCCATCGAACAGGGGAATCAAGAACAACTATTTTGAATCAGATTACCTATTAAGGGAATTAATCTTCCCCTTAATCGAGACAGATGATACTTATACTTTGGAAAAAATGATCCGCCTCCCATCAAACAGGGGGATTAACAGGGAACGAACACAAATACAACATGAGCTGAAACTGCATGAATAGGGTTGATGTTTCAGCATTTCATTTCATTATTGCTCTACTTATTTAGCATTAGGCTAATAGATGAGTTTTGTGATGTAGGTGCTGAGGTGACTACAGGTGAATTCTCCTAGTATAATGAAGAATAGGCGCAGTTGGTGGATCACATCCATGCCACGATCTGGTGCACTGATGAGGCGATTTAACCAATGGTAGTATGTGTGGAACTTAGTGGACAAATGTTTAACTAATGTGTGCTGAGAATTTTAATAACAGCGGTCGTTTTAATATTTTGATAAGTTTTTTCAAAATTATTCTGGTTATGAAACATGGTCGGTTCTAACTGTAGATTTTCTGGATTTGAGTAAGAAATGGATTCAGGTTTTTTTGAATGGTTGCTGACAAATTTTATAAGTCCTCTTAGTAGTCCGAATCATCCACTGATTAGTGCATAATCGGTTAAAGTATTGTTTAGTTGTTAGGAATGTCGTCTAGGGTTGTGGATGAATTCTCGTCCAAAGTCGTGGACGAGAACATCGTCCAAAGTTGTAAGTGAAAACAATCATCTGTTCTGTGGACAAAATAGTCGTCCAAAGTTGTCGTCCATTCTGCAGGCAAAAACAGTCGTCCAATTTGTAAGTGAAATGATATCGTCCAAAGTTGTCGTCCAAAGTAAGTAGTTACGTGGACTGTGGACGATAAAGTCACGTGGTCCGTGGACGATAAATTTAAGTAAGTCTATGGACGACAATCCGTAGACAATAAGTCTATATAGCCATGGACGATGGGTTTATGTAACCCATGAGTGATGAAGTGAAGTGGACCAGGGATGTTAAAGTCACGTGATTTGTGGACGATAAGTCTAAGTGAGACTGTGGACGATAATTCGTAGACAATAAGTCTATGTAGTCATGGACGACGAGGATCAGTTGTCCAAAGTTGTTGTCTAGACTCGCATCGTCTAAAATCGCTTATTCAGAGTTTGTCGTCCAGAGTCGTAGACGAATACGTCATCCAAGGTTGCGGACGACAGATTCTTTGGGCGCTAGATCGCCCAGTAGAGTTGAACTGGCTGTAGTTGTCGCAGAGAGGTTTCGAACGATTTTATATTTAAAGATTTGTAGTCTGCCTTCGTAATGGCTCTGTTTTTATGTAAACATCTTCCGCTAAAATTATTTCAATCGTTTAAATGAGAATGTTTTATATTGATGGATAAAGTTTTAAATTTTACAGAATTTCCTAGTTCAGTTAGTGAGTGTGAGTAGCGAACTGGGTTGTTTAATTCGGTGCATTACAGTAACGATGTATAGAATGCCTCTTATATTGTCATGATGGTGAATATTTTTTTAATTAATACCTAGGAACTATAAAGTGAGATTAGAGAAAAGTAACCCCAAGTTTTTCAGAACGAAGTTAGAGATAAATTTTGGGATGAAATTTTATTAACGGGGGAAGAATGTAATGTAGCACCCGGTTTCAATATAAATCAAAATAAGTTATCAAACGGTGGTATATAATTTTATGGTTAAAATTGAGGGAAATGTTGGTTAGGATATTAACTGATTAGGCAGGGGCAAGATGGTAATTGCGAATTTATATTGTGGATAACGTATTTAAGGAAAGGTTTAGTGAGGTTTAGCCGCCACTATTTTATTACCCTTACCTCTCAGCTCGGCGGACATCCTCTAGCCGATTCCCCTCCGATTTTCCCCAATCAAGGTGAGTTTTGATTAAATTACTTGCCGTTCTAGTGCTTAGGTAGCTGAAGGATTGCAATGTATGTATTTTCGAAAGGCTGCGAGTGAGAGAGTTGGGTTTGGGGTTTAGTGATGTATCGGGAATGTTCAATCAGTAGAGTCCCAAACCGGCTTCCTTAGACTTCAGGGTAGTTAGACAAAGTCTAGTGGAGATCTAACCTATAATTTGTCGATGGTTCTAGGTGAGCAGGTTTCTGGAGTAGCTTATAGCCGAGCGGTTTCCAGGAGACCAGGTAAGTGAAGTATTGTATGTGCCTTCGGGCCTACATCACAAAACAATAGGTGTATGCATGTTTGAGTATCTTCTTGTGTGTTATGCATCATGTTTTGAAAGAATACGAAAATGGACTTTCATGTAATATTATGGGAAAGCGAGTACAGATTGAACTGCATTGACGGTTAAGGGAACTAATCCATCCCTTAACTAATTATGAGGATTTATGACATTGGGAGAACTGATCCCACTCCCAAGGGAATTGAGGGATCCGAACAGCTATTAAGGGACCTCATCCACCCCTTAACTAATGAAGAGGATGTAGACATTGGGAGAACTGATCCCACTCCCAAGGGAATTGAGGGATCCGAACAGCTATTAAGGGACCTCATCCACCCCTTAACTAATGAAGAGGATGTAGACATTGGGAGAGTTGATCCCACTCCCAAGGGAATCATGGGATCTGATCAGTAAACAAACGATGTACAACTGAGATGAGAAAGTAGAAACTGCATATTTAGGTTTCATGTTTCAGCTTGTCATTGTATTATTGCTTTATTTACTTAGCATTAGGCTAATAGATGAGTTTTGTGATGTAGGTGTTGAGGATACTGCAGGTGAATTTCCTGAGTGTACAGATGATTAGAAGTGGTTGGAGGAGTACATCCACGTCTCGGCTTGGTAAACTGATGAGGCGGGTTAACTGGTGTCAGCAGTGGTTGAGGTTTAGTTGATAATGATTTAGTTTGAGTTTGTCGAGTTTTTATGACAGTAGAGATATTTTACATATAGTATTTCGAATACGTTTTGAGGTTTACTGATACTGGTAATTTGTTAAGTTTTAATTGTTGTTTTCACTGGATTTCGAGCGATGCGAAGATTTGGATTGTTTTCTGTATGGCCTTAATGAAATAGGCAAGTCTTTACTACAGTTATGTGGTTCTGGTATAGGTTATAAGAAGTTGAAATGTTGCTCTGTTTTCTATCGGAAGAGGGTACTCATCCGGTTGACGTCACCGGTGGATGTCTTTGTTAGACTGACCGGATGACAAAACTTATATTTTGTCGTTTAGTGACTGGATGACAAAACTTATATTTTGTCGTTTAGTGACCGGATGACAAAACTTATATTTTGTCGTTTAGTGACCGGTTGACAAAACTTATATTTTGTCGTTTAGTGACCGGTTGACAAAACTTATATTTTATCGTTTAGTGACCGGATGTTAAAACTTATGTTTTTTCGTTTAGCGACCGGTGGATGTCCTCAAATAGTTTTCCCTTTTGTTGACTTTGCTTAGCGGTTGATGAAATTGACTTTTGAAATTTTTAAACTATCCTTACGAATTAGATCTTTGCTTCTCAACTGATTGCTTCTTAATATTCCCAACGACTATATTAACATGGTTTTTGATTAATTTACTTATGTTTAAACGATTTCCGCTGCAAGTTTTCATGTTTTGTCAAATTTAAAATTTTGAATTTTTAACGAAGTTTTAAATTTGGCCCAAGTTTTTCTTAGTAATATTCGGGTTTAAGTGTGACAAACCGGGTTCAGAGAACACGGGGCGTTACAGTATGGTATCAGAGACATTCAGTTAAACCGTTCAAAAGATTACTCATCAGTGCCAATCGTTGCATGGAAGTACTCCAACAACTGTAAGTGTTTATATTAGCCTTAGTAATTAGATGTTTATGAAAGTAGTTAACCTTTTCACAGGAATCCAGTATAATGGCTAGACGCCCAGGAAGACCTAGAGTGCCTAGAGAAATGCCAAATGTAAGGGATGAAGAGGAGCCTAGTGTGATTAGGCAGCTGACAGATTCAGTGCGTCAGCAGACTGACATAGTGCGACAACAGTCTGACCAACTAGGAGTGTTATTGAACCGAGAAGCACAAGGAAGTGCCAACTCGGGCCATGGCAATGAACATTCAGGAGACCGATTTCGCAGGCTTCAACCGCCCACATTTGATGGAAGATCATCTAACCCGATTGTTGCCGAAGAATGGATAAGGAATATTGAAAGCATGCTCCGATGTGCCAACGTTGGAGAAGGAGATAAGGTCACCCTGGCAACGTTTCATTTTGCTGGAGACGCCCAGCTTTGGTGGGAGACAATTGAGACCACCACCGATATCTTGGCTATGACTTGGTCTCAGTTTAAGGACACCTTCTTTGAGAAGTATTTTAACAGCACGGTCCAGGCTGCGAAGAAGGTGGAGTTCATGAACTTGAAGCAGACAGGGTCTGTGGCAGAGTATGTTAGACAATTTGAGTCTCTTTCCAGATTCGCGGGACATTTTATTCACAGAAACGAAGATAAGGTGTTTCAATTTTTGAATGGACTGAAGCCAGAGGTGTACAGAGGGGTCAAGTATTCAGGTTTTAAAGGTTTGCCTTTCAGTGAAGTTGTGTCCACAGCCTTGGAGGTGGAGGAGGCCGAGATGAAATGTTCTAAGCCGAAGGAAACCCCACGAAAGTTTGTTCCACCCCAACAACTGAGAGGAGTGAAGAGGATAAGTGAGGGCCAGTATAGTCAAGGAATGGGAAAGAAAGTACCAGATACTAAGATGTTTCCTCTGTGCCCGAAGTGTTCGAAGAACCACCCGGGCGAGTGCAAATTTGGAACAAATAAGTGTTTTAACTGTGAAGAGGTTGGACACTCGTTCAGGGACTGCCCAAAGCCTAGAATCACCCGTTGCTTCAACTGCAATAAAGTCGGCCATATCAACAGAGACTGCCCAGCTTTGAAGGGCGGACCTGCCAGGATTAAGCCAAGAGTATTCTCCATGATGGAATCAAGTGATGAGGACCAGCCTGCTGTAGTATCAGGTACTATATTGGTTAACTCTATACCTGCTTTTACTTTGATAGATTCGGGTGCAACACACTCTTTTGTAGCCTCTGCTTTTGCTGATAAGTTAGATGTACGGTTTACTTCCTTTGAGCATGTGTTTAACGTAGCATTACCCTCTGGTGAACGCATGCACTCTAACCAAGTGATACCTGATAGCGTTGTATTAGTAGGAAGTATGAATTTGCCAGCCGATCTCATCATTATGGATATAACGGGATTTGATGTAATCTTAGGAATGGATTGGTTGTTTAAGTATTATGCCACAATAGATTGTAGGACTGGAATTGTTAGTTTTCAACCCCCTGGAGGTTTAAACCATACTTTCCAAGCTCTGAAGAAGAGTAAGGAAATGACTGTAATGACCTCTGTCAATTGTAAACCCCCCTCCCCATGCAAAGAGTATTTGTGCTTTTTGGCCAGCGTTTTAGACACACAACTAGTAGAGAAATTAAGCCCCAAAAATGTCTTAGTTGTCCAAGACTTCCCTGAAGTATTCCTAGATGACCTTCCTGGCTTGCCACCAGATAGGGAAATTGAATTTGTGGTAGATGTTTACCCTGGAGCCGAGCCTGTGTCCAAAAATCCATATAGACTGGCACCAACAGAACTTAAAGAATTGAAGAAACAGTTAGAGGATTTGTTGGAGAAGGGGTTCATACGCCCTAGCTTTTCACCATGGGGTGCACCTGTCCTTTTTGTCAAAAAGAAAGATGGATCAATGCGTATGTGCATAGACTATAGAGAATTGAATAAACTGACTGTCAAGAACAAATATCCACTGCCGCGGATTGATGATCTATTTGATCAGCTTAAGGGTGCAAGAGTTTTCTCTAAGATTGACCTTAGGTCTGGTTATTACCAGTTGAAGGTTAAATCTGAAGATATCCCAAAGACTGCCTTTCGCACAAGATATGGACACTATGAGTTTTTGGTTATGTCTTTTGGTTTGACAAATGCACCAGCAGCCTTTATGGATCTCATGAACAGAGTGTTTCGTGAATTTTTGGATAAGTTTGTTATTGTATTCATAGATGACATTCTAATCTATTCTAGGACTAAGGATGAGCATGCAAGGCATTTGAGTTTGGTGTTGGATGTACTTAGGCAGCACCAACTTTATGCTAAGTTTTCCAAGTGTGAGTTTTGGTTGGACAGAGTTCACTTTCTTGGCCACGTGATCTCTGGAGATGGAATATCTGTTGATCCAGCCAAGGTTCAAGCAGTGAAGGAATGGCCTCAACCTAAGAATGCTGCAGATATTAGGAGTTTTCTTGGACTAGCGGGATATTATAGAAAGTTCATAGAAGGATTTTCAAAAATTGCTACGCCCCTTACTATGTTAACAAGGAAAAATGTGAAGTATAATTGGATTGACAAATGTGAATCCAGTTTCCAGACCTTGAAACAGAAGCTAACCGATGCTCCAATTTTGACCCTTCCTATCGATAATGGTAAGTTCAGCATATATTGTGATGCATCCAAGGTTGGACTTGGTTGTGTTTGATGCAAGATGGAAAGGTTATAGCTTATGCGTCTAGACAGTTGAAAACTCATGAGAGGAATTACCCTACACATGACTTAGAATTAGCTGCTGTAGTCTTTGCATTGAAGATTTGGAGGCACTACCTGTATGGACAAACTTGTGAGATATTTTCGGATCATAAAAGTCTGAAATACATTTTCACACAGAAGGAACTGAATATGAGGCAACGTAGGTGGTTAGAGTTTGTCAAAGATTATGATTTCGAGATTAAGTACCACCCTGGCAAGGCGAATGTAGTGGCTGATGCTTTGAGTAGAGTGACTCCTTCAGTCTCTGCATTGATTTTGGATATACCAATAGCTTTAGAGACAGAATTCCAAAGATTTAACATGGAAGCTGTGTCTAGTGTGTCAGCCATGCTTTCGGCCATATCTTTAAGGCCTACCATTTTGGAGAGAATAAAGGAAGTTCAAATGAATGACCCTGAATGCAGTAAGTATAAGTTGAACATGGATTCTGCTGACAAGTCGGACTTCAACTGCTCAGTTGATGGAATTCTCAAGTTTCGAAATAGATGGTTTGTTCCGGCTAATACTGAACTTAGGAAGGAAATCCTATCTGAGGCACACTCTTCTGGACTCTCTGTTCATCCCGGAAGTACGAAGATGTACAGAGATCTCAAGCAGCATTATTAGTGGCCAGGTATGAAAAGAAGTGTGGCGGAGTATGTGGAGACATGTCTGATCTGCCAGCAAGTCAAGGCTGAACATCAGAGACCTGCTGGAACATTGCAACCTTTGCCAGATCCCGAATGGAAATGGGAACAAATAACTATGGATTTTATTATAGGATTACCTAAAACAACAAAAGGTCACGATGCAATTTGAGTAGTAGTTGATCGTTTAACCAAATCAGCTCACTTTCTGCCGATAAAGATAACATACTCGATGGATCAACTGGCTGAGTTGTATGTGCACGAGATTGTTAGACTGCACGGAGTTCCAAGCACCATAGTTTCAGACCGAGACTCCAGATTTACATCCAAGTTCTGGAAAAGTTTGCACAAGGCTATGGGAACACAGCTTAGTTTTAGCACAGCCTTTCATCCTCAAACCGATGGACAATCCGAGAGAACTATCCAAACCTTGGAAGATATGTTTCGTGCATGTGTGCTGGAATTTCAAGGTTCTTGGAGTAAATACATACCATTGGTTGAATTCTCTTACAATAACAGCTTCCAAGCAACAATAGGCATGGCACCATACGAGGCATTATACGGGCGAATATGCAGATCTCCATTATATTGGGATGAAGTTGGAGAAGCACGGTTGATTGGTCCTGATATTGTGCAGCAGACAGTGGAGAAGATTGCTCTTATCCGACAAAGAATCTTAACAGCTCAAAGTCGGCAGAAAAGCTATGCTGACAAAAGACGAAAAGAATTAGAATTTGATGTTGGTAATGAGGTTTTCCTTAAAGTGTCGCCTTTCAAGGGAGTTGTGAGATTTGGGAAAAGAGGCAAGTTGAACCTCAGATATATTGGACCTTTCCAAATCGTGAAGAGAATTGGGAAGTCAGCGTATCAACTTCTGTTACCAGCCTCTCTAGAGGGAATTCATAATGTGTTTCATGTTTCCATGCTAAAGAAATGTGTTAGAGATCCTTCACAGATTGTAGAACAGCAGAGCATTGAAGTCCTTCCTACTCTTGCATATGAGGAGAAACCAGTAAGGATCTTGGACTATGCAGTGAAGGTATTGCGCAACAAAGAAGTTCCACTAGTGAAAGTCTTATGGCACAATCAAAATGTAGAGGAGACAACCTGGGAGCGCCAGCAGGATATGGTGGACCAGCATCCAGAATTATTCAGGTACCGAATTTTGAGGACAAAATTCTTTTAAGGAGGGTAGATTGTAGCACCCGGTTTCAATATAAATCAAAATAAGTTATCAAACGGTGGTATATAATTTTATGGTTAAAATTGAGGGAAATGTTGGTTAGGATATTAACTGATTAGGCAGGGGCAAGATGGTAATTGCGAATTTATATTGTGGATAACGTATTTAAGGAAAGGTTTAGTGAGGTTTAGCCGCTACTATTTTATTACCCTTACCTCTCAGCTCGGCGGACATCCTCTAGGCGATTCCCCTCCGATTTTCCCCAATCAAGGTGAGTTTTGATTAAATTACTTGCCGTTCTAGTGCTTAGGTAGCTGAAGGATTGCAATGTATGTATTTTCGAAAGGCTGCGAGTGAGAGAGTTGGGTTTGGGGTTTAGTGATGTATCGGGAATGTTCAATCAGTAGAGTCCCAAACCGGCTTCCTTAGACTTCAGGGTAGTTAGACAAAGTCTAGTGGAGATCTAACCTATAATTTGTCGATGGTTCTAGGTAAGCAGGTTTCTGGAGTAGCTTATAGCCGAGCGGTTTCCAGGAGACCAGGTAAGTGAAGTATTGTATGTGCCTTCGGGCCTACATCACAAAACAATAGGTGTATGCATGTTTGAGTATCTTCTTGTGTGTTATGCATCATGTTTTGAAAGAATACGAAAATGAACTTTCATGTAATATTATGGGAAAGCGAGTACAGATTGAACTGCATTGACGGTTAAGGGAACTAATCCATCCCTTAACTGATTATGAGGATTTATGACATTGGGAGAACTGATCCCACTCCCAAGGGAATTGAGGGATCCGAACAGCTATTAAGGGACCTCATCCACCCCTTAACTAATGAAGAGGATGTAGACATTGGGAGAACTGATCCCACTCCCAAGGGAATTGAGGGATCCGAACAGCTATTAAGGGACCTCATCCACCCCTTAACTAATGAAGAGGATGTAGACATTGGGAGAGTTAATCCCACTCCCAAGGGAATCATGGGATCTGATCAGTAAACAAACGATGTGCAACTGAGATGAGAAAGTAGAAACTGCATATTTAGGTTTCATGTTTCCGCTTTGTCATGTATTATTGCTTTATTTACTTAGCATTAGGCTAATAGATGAGTTTTGTGATGTAGGTGTGTGAGGATACTGCAGGTGAATTTCCTGAGTGTACAGATGATTAGAAGTGGTTGAGGAGTACATCCACGTCTCGGCTGGTAAACTGATGAGGCGGGTAACTGGTGTCAGCAGTGGTTGAGGTTTAGTTGATAATGATTTAGTTTGAGTTGTCGAGTTTTATGACAGTAGAGATATTTTACATATAGTATTTCGAACGTTTTGAGGTTTACTGATATGGTAATTTGTTAAGTTTTACTTGTTGTTTTCACTGGATTTCGAGCGATGTGAAGATTTTGGATTGTTTTCTGTATGGCCCTTAATGAAATAGACAAGTCTTTACTACAGGTTATGTGGTTCTGGTATAGGTTATAAGAAGTTGAAAGGTTGCTCTGTTTCTATCGGAGCGGTTACTCATCGGCTGACGTCACGGTGGATGTCTTTGTTAGATGACCGGATGACAAAACTTATATTGTTGTCGTTTATGTGACCGGATGACAAAACTATATTTTGTCGTTAGTGACCGGATGACAAACACTTATATTTTGTCGTTTAGTGACCGGTTGACAAAATCTGATTATCGTTTAGTCGTTTAGTGACCGGATGACAAAACTTATATTTTGTCGTTTAGTGACCGGATGACAAAACTTATATTTTGTCGTTTAGTGACCGGATGACAAAACTTATATTTTGTCGTTTAGTGACCGGATGACAAAACTTATATTTTGTCGTTTAGTGACCGGATGACAAAACTTATATTTTGTCGTTTAGTGACCGGATGACAAAACTTATATTTTGTCGTTTAGTGACCGGATGACAAAACTTATATTTTGTCGTTTAGTGACCGGATGACAAAACTTATATTTTGTCGTTTAGTGACCGGATGACAAAACTTATATTTTGTCGTTTAGTGACCGGATGACAAAACTTATATTTTGTCGTTTAGTGACCGGATGACAAAACTTATATTTTGTCGTTTAGTGACCGGATGACAAAACTTATATTTTGTCGTTTAGTGACCGGATGACAAAACTTATATTTTGTCGTTTAGTGACCGGATGACAAAACTTATATTTTGTCGTTTAGTGACCGGATGACAAAACTTATATTTTGTCGTTTAGTGACCGGATGACAAAACTTATATTTTGTCGTTTAGTGACCGGATGACAAAACTTATATTTTGTCGTTTAGTGACCGGATGACAAAACTTATATTTTGTCGTTTAGTGACCGGATGACAAAACTTATATTTTGTCGTTTAGTGACCGGATGACAAAACTTATATTTTGTCGTTTAGTGACCGGATGACAAAACTTATATTTTGTCGTTTAGTGACCGGATGACAAAACTTATATTTTGTCGTTTAGTGACCGGATGACAAAACTTATATTTTGTCGTTTAGTGACCGGATGACAAAACTTATATTTTGTCGTTTAGTGACCGGATGACAAAACTTATATTTTGTCGTTTAGTGACCGGATGACAAAACTTATATTTTGTCGTTTAGTGACCGGATGACAAAACTTATATTTTGTCGTTTAGTGACCGGATGACAAAACTTATATTTTGTCGTTTAGTGACCGGATGACAAAACTTATATTTTGTCGTTTAGTGACCGGATGACAAAACTTATATTTTGTCGTTTAGTGACCGGATGACAAAACTTATATTTTGTCGTTTAGTGACCGGATGACAAAACTTATATTTTGTCGTTTAGTGACCGGATGACAAAACTTATATTTTGTCGTTTAGTGACCGGATGACAAAACTTATATTTTGTCGTTTAGTGACCGGATGACAAAACTTATATTTTGTCGTTTAGTGACCGGATGACAAAACTTATATTTTGTCGTTTAGTGACCGGATGACAAAACTTATATTTTGTCGTTTAGTGACCGGATGACAAAACTTATATTTTGTCGTTTAGTGACCGGATGACAAAACTTATATTTTGTCGTTTAGTGACCGGATGACAAAACTTATATTTTGTCGTTTAGTGACCGGATGACAAAACTTATATTTTGTCGTTTAGTGACCGGATGACAAAACTTATATTTTGTCGTTTAGTGACCGGATGACAAAACTTATATTTTGTCGTTAGTGACCGGTTGACAAAACTTATATGTTATCGTTTAGTGACCGGATGACAAAACTTATGTTTTGTCGTTTAGCGACCGGTGGATGTCCTCAAATAGTTTTCCCTTTTGTTGACTTTGCTTAGCGGTCGATGAAATTGACTTTTGAAATTTTTAAACTATCCTTACGAATTAGATCTTTGCTTCTCAACTGATTGCTTCTTAATATTCCCAACGACTATATTAACATGGTTTTTGATTAATTTACTTATGTTTAAACGATTTCCGCTGCAAGTTTTCATGTTTTGTCAAATTTAAAATTTTGAATTTTTAACGAAGTTTTAAATTTGGCCCAAGTTTTTCTTAGTAATATTCGGGTTTAAGTGTGACAAACCGGGTTCAGAGAACACGGGGCGTTACATGTAATGTTTTGAACCTTCAATATTCTAGTGGATATTTATTATGGATGATATATGAATATAAGTTGTAACACCCCCAAACCCGCTCCGGCTCGGTGCGCTACGTTGCGAACCCAAATCGTGTTTAAAACGACGTTTAAAATAATTTTTGATAAATTTTCGACTCGATTTTTGGGTTTTTCGAACCCTCAAATTTTGTTGGGAAACGTGTCCAAAATACGTTTAAAATACGTCAAAAAATGTCGGGTTAAAATAATTTGGAAATAGGAGTACGGGGTGCACCGGCGCAGGCTATTGTCAGGGCGTCTGGACCACTGTCTTCCTCGGGTAGTGTGGAAGGTTAATGTCTTGTTGTAGATAGGTTTTTGTAGGTGTTTTGTAAAGATTTTGTTTTTGAGATAAGTTAGAAAAAGTGGAAGGTTTTAGTACATTGTAGTTGTAAATGTTTTCGTAATTATTTTGAAGGTTTGTGAGTCGATAGGGTTGTTGATAGTGTTTGTACGTATTTGGACTTTTAAACTATATGTTTTCTGATTTTGGTTTCAGGTTTTGGTTTATCGAATTTTAGGCGTTACGCCGTCCATTTTGATTTTAAACTAAATAACGTTGGATTTACTTTCCCTATTTTTTATTAACCGTTTTAGGTCGGTTTTCCAAAATTTTTATGGGACTTGAAGATTTGGGTGTCGACAATGTGTGGTTAAAATTTTAAGAGTTTTGGAGGTGTTTGGCTTGGGAAAAAGTGGAGGAAAAGTGGTGAAGGTCAGGATGGGCGCGCAGGAGGGGCGCTGGCGCGCACGCAGGGGGCGCAGGGCGCCAGCGGAGGCGATCGATCGCGTGCAGCAACGATCGATCGCGGTCGCCAGCCTCACGGGCATTGGAGCACGGCGATCGATCGCCATGAACAGTACCCATAGTCCTCGGTCGTCTCCTCTACCTCACCTGTATCTGCGTTGTTACCTACACCATAGAACACGCACACACACGTAAGCTTACGCTTAGCAAGTAGGGAATAACAAATATAAAAATGCATACACAACCCTCATACAACCCTATTACACATCCGAGTCTAGCTCAAAAGAGGCATATCCATCTGAGTCTCGCTCCCAAGACGGCACTACCCCATCACCTAGTACACATCTGAGTCTCGCTCCCAAGATGCATATCCATCCGAGTCTCGCTCCCAAGATGGCCCTAACCCAATCACCTATTACACATCTGAGTCTCGCTCCCAAGATGCGTATCCATCCGAGCCTCGCTCCCAAGATGGCCCTAACCCTCCGAGTCTCGCTCCCAAGAGGGCACTACCCAATCACATCTGAGTCTCGCTCCCAAGATGCGTCTCCATCCGAGTCTCCCTCCCAAGATGGCACTACACTATTCCCCTTACCTTTCAAGCTCACACTACCCCTTTTTCATATCAACTCACCGCCACACAAACCACATACAAGACAATGCAACCATACAAATAAACAAACAATACAAAGCAACTATACAACCAAACAAACAATTTCCTACCGTTCCATGGTGTAGGCCCGATGGCAAAACACACGCATCCACTACTTACCTGACCGCTAGGTTTGTAATGACTTATTTCGTCCGATCACTTCACTAGCTCGATGACCTAAAATAACAAAAACTTAACTTGGTAAGTTACCAATAAACTCTAATGGATTTTCTAACTAAAACTAAACAATACTTAAAACAATTTCACTCTTAAAACACTAAAACCCGATTTTATGCCACTTTTTAGCGTCCAACTTCAAACGGCCATAACTGTCTCGTTTTTCAATGGATTTCGACGTGCCACTCCAATTCGGAAACCTCTACACGTCTACTATCCATTGGAATACTTAATTTAGCAAAATAAACATATTAGCCAACCCGAAAACCCCTCAACAGAATCGGCCCTCCCCCCAAGTGTTCCAACCCGGTTTGTGTAACTTCCATCCAATCCTTTATCTACTCACTCAATTAACCTAAACTATCCATTCAACAACTAAACCAACCAATTTGGAAAGAAATCAACCAATTGAAAACCAAATTTCGGAATCCCAAAACTATGGTTTTCAAACCCTCACAAAATCCAACCAAAACTCACTAAAACACTCTCAAACTTCCTCTAAACTTATAAAAATCAAAACCGATGAAGTTTTACCTTAAAGTCACCTTGAGAAATTGAAGCAAAGGAGAGAGAAGAGGCGGCTATGGAGGATTCACGATGGCAGGGGAGAAGAAAGAAGAAAATGTTATGTTTTTCCACAATTTTTGAAAATTTAAAGTAAATTTCTTCCTTCTTTTAATTTTTCACCACAAAATTCTTTAAAATTGTAAATCCACCTCCCTTTTCCTCCCCCATCATGGCTGTCATCCTTCACCACTTCCTCCATTCATTTTTCATCACCAAAATCTTCTTTCCTATTGGTTGTTAGATACTTTTGACTTTTCTACATATTTAAATTTTGAATTTTCAACTCTTTTCTTAAAAATTACCAGTAAACCCTTAACCCTGACCTTGTCTTCCAATCTCTAACGTGAAGACATCATTAATTCCCACTTTTCATTCTTTTATTTCATTTAAATTTCCTTTGAATTTTTCTTATTGGTTGATATTTACACATTTGACTTTTCAAACCCTTTTCAAACTTTGACATTTCAAACTTACATTCTTATCTTAGCATAATTTACATCTAATCCCTTTATCCCCTAAAATAATTACTCTAACTATCGAAATTTTATGGGTGTTACAATCCACCATCGTTACAAAAATTTTGGGCTCAAAATTTGGCGCACCTTATTCTTCCTCAACTTACTCCCTCAAGTTCTACCTTCTAACCTTTGGTTTACCAGTTAAACTCTAAATGTCGCTACGACCTTACTCCCTATGCCTTCCAAACTTTTACAACTTAATTCTAACGCTTACTTATTATTATTATATTTTTTTCTTTCGAATCCAATGTTCAACACATATTTATCTAACTACCTCAATTCTTCAAATCACCTCAATATCGTAACCCCAAGAATTCAATCAATAACCATCTTACCCTAAATTCTCAAATTCCAACTCTCTTCTTGTAAATCCCCCGAACCCACTCTGGCTCGGAGCGTTACTTGGCTCACATTAACCCTCTATAATTTAAATAAAATCGAACCGCAGAATTTAAAACTAAATCTCTCAAAACTCTCTTACGTCATACCTAGCTGCCTAGACTCACTAATTCCCTTACTCCTAACCATTAAGCACCATGACGTTCTTTCCGAAAATTTCAGCAAAGTAACGCCTGTAAATGGCGCCTTCAAAATGCTAGGTACCTGCAACTAAATACAGTTCCAACAAATCCAGAATATTCCTAACCATCTAACCAATCTACGAAATCTCCAAATAGCAGTAAAGAGGAAAACTAAAATACTAACATCTCTAATTAAAGAAAGTCCACAGTACAGGGCGACACGTCACCCTTAACTATGACTATATACATCAACGACCAATAGCTATACCGTAACTCTCAAAACATCAACCAAAAGACAACTCTACAAACCATCGAAATAAAAGTAAATTATACACGACCCCAAAAATACTGTTCCACCCTCGTCTTTCCGAAGACCATGGTCGAGGCGCTCCGACAACTGCCCGCACCGGCATACATCGTACATCAACGACTGCGTCCCGATCTTAGCTTTCCTCGTAGCTCTAACCTGTACTCCTATTGTCACCTACACCACAGAATACACACACACACGTAAGCTTAAGCTTAGGAAGTAGGGGATAACAAATACAGTTTAAAAACCAAGCACTATGCACAACAACACATTACGGCCAAACAATACAACACAACACCACAATGCAACTCAACAACTCGACTCATAGTTGCCCGCACCCCAAAGGTGCCTTACACATTGCCCGCACAGAAGTGCCTTACTCATTGCTCGCACCGAAGTCCCTTACTCTTTAACCAACTACCAATACAACAACACGACCACAATGCAACACAATATCACAATGCATCACAATACAACTCAACAACCCGACTCAACACAACACGACAACACAACCAACAATGCAACACAACAACCCGACTTAACACAACACGACAACACGATCAAACAATGCAACACAACAACCCGACTTACCACAACATGACAACACGACCAAACAATACTAGTTTCCTGCACCAGAAAGGATGCCTTATTTGCTCGCACCGAAGTGCCTTAGTTGCCGCCCCGAAGGGCCTTAGTTGCCTGCACCGAAGTGCCTTAGTTGCCTGCCCCGAAGGGCCTTAGTTGCATGCACTGAAGTGCCTTAGTTGCCTGCCTCGAAGGGCCTTAGTTGCCTGCACCGAAGTGCCTTAGTTGCCTGCCCCGAAGGGCCTTAGTTGCCTGCACCGAAGTGCCTTAGTTGCCTGCCCCGTAGGGCCTTAGTTGTCTGCACCGAAGTGCCTTACTCTTTCACCGACTACCACGCCAAACAATGCAACACAACACACAACGCACACAACAACATGACACAACCCAACATGACAACACAACCCCTCACAGCAAACAATGCAACAAAACACACAATGCAACACAACACAAAACGCACTCAACAACATGACACTAAGCAAAACAATAACTCAACGTACACGCAGTAAAGCAATAACAAATAACCCTACCGTCCTGTGGTGTAGGCCCGAAGGCGAAAGGATATCACCCAATACTTACCTGTCGTCCTAGCTCGCTGAGGATACTCGGTTACCTGTCCACCTACGGCTCTACCTACGACAAATATTCACACTTCATTAAATCAAGCTAACATTCACCTATTTACTCTCAAACTACTATCTCTAGCATAATTCAACTAAAACCTAACTAAACGGGCCACTAATTTGGGTTCGATAAAAACCGACCCAAAACTTCCAACGTGCATAACTTTTGCGTCGGATATCGGAATCGAACAATTCAAGTGGCCACGTACTCCTCTAGTAGTCTATTTTAACATGCCAAAAGGAAATTTTAAAACAAACAACCGTAGCTAGGTCAAAATGGCAAAAACCCGAATCTGCCCTAACCCGAAAATTTTCCCCTTTTCGGTTTTCCATCAATTCACACCAATCAATCACCCTAACCCTCAATTAGCATAAACTAATCAAAATTCCAAGGCTACACACCCAGAACCCGAAATGCCCAAATCGGGCTTCACTGTTTTTCGCTCAATTGGAGCTCCTCACAGCTCGGCGACCATTGCTGGTCCAAGGGTCAGAAAACTCATGCCGAGAACGTTAAAAATCGGCCGGTGATCGGAGCCAAATCGGGCTCGTCACCCCCGGCCATGAACAAAGCCGAAAACAGGGCAAAAATCGACCCTTACCTGTCGGGTCGTGCACGGAGACAACCAACCCTGCTCGTCGCCGTCGTCTGGCCGTGCCGGAGAACGCTGAAAATCACGGCGGTGAATGGCCATCGATCGTCGCCCGTTCATGTCTCCCTCGTCTCTCCCCTGTTCTCGTTCTCGGGTGCTCGAACACAACAGAATGGCTTCGGCCATTCTGTTGTTGTATTTTTATTTTTTATAATAATAATAATAATAATATAATAATAAAACTAACCATTAATTAAATCCTCATTTACCGTTTTGCCCTCCCGTATTTCAGACCATTTCGACTTTCGTTAAATCTCGTTCTTAAATTATAACTCCTGGCTTAATCTCACTAGGAATATCCGAACCTAAATAAAACCACTCACTTTTCTTTTAAATTAATTAAAACAACTATTTATTAAACAATTATCTTATCATTTTATTTTCTCTCAAATTCCTCTTCCAAATTTTCACTCTAATTTTACTAATTAGCATAACCTATCTAAGGCTAAGCGCGTTGTAAGAATTTCTCGGGTGTTACAATCCACCCTCCTTACAAAAATTTTGTCTTCAAAATTTGCCGTACCTTATTCTCCTTTACTTCACTGACTCCAACTCTACCTTCTAGCTTCATGAGTTGCTACACTGAGTCTCAACTATGCTACTGTCTAAATAATTTATCTAGTGTATCTACTAACCTTTTCCTACATCTCCAAGTTTTGACTTTACCTAATTCTGCACTAGATTGACTACTCATACATCCTTGGACTTTAGTTTGAGCATTCCTTACCTATAGACCCTTAAGCTCTTACTCTAACTTTTCCTCGAATTCGGTTCATCTAATTCCCCATTTTACACTCTCGTATCTATTACACATGTACATGACTTATTCAAACTCTCCATACATCATCAATCACGTAAAACTAAAAGTCTACCGAATAACTTTCTATTCTAAGTCATCAATTAAAATTTCCACTCTAACTTCCCATACCATTTAGAACTTCACACTTCCACCACTTGCATCTACTTACCTCGGATCATCACCACACTTCATTAATCATCCGAATACAGATTCGTACTCCAGGCCCTCACTACTTAGATCTAAAATTGTCATACATACATACATTATGCTCAAAGTGTCCAACTTTTACCTCACTTAGCTTCATACGTTATCAAAGTCTTAATTCTAAATTATCTCGCCTCTCGGCTCCTACTCTTCACCTGACAACATCACCGGTGTATAACCTTTCACTTCCATCCCATAACTTAAGCAACTCGCCTGCTCAAAACACTCACCACTTAAATTTATCAACTATTCTCATAAAATATAAGCTTTCATAACCCTCCCAAACTCTCCCAAACTTAACTTTCCTTTGCTTAGGTTTATCCATTCCTAAACTTAATGACTCTGACTGAGGTCATTTACAACACCAACGATTTTGACCTAGTTATATACAAGTCGAATCGTCAACCTTACTCCTAAGTTCACTCGTATAATCTCTGGGTGAGATCTTCCTTTCATGAAGGTTGTTTGCAAACCTGTTGTAGCTAACTTAACACCCTTAATCCCAGTCTCATATCCATTGCATTTCGATCATAGGTATTAACCCTCGCTAACGTACTATAGCATGCCTTTCTCTAATCAACCCGGGCAACCCGGGCATCTAAGTTTCTAATTGATTCCAACCTTTATACTTTCGGCTTCTACCACACTAAGTCGAGTAACATCCAAAGTCCAACATATTAGCTAATTACTGATCAACCTTTATTTCCCTAAGTTTTCCCCTAAATTATCCCGATCGTATTCTCTCCACGTATCCACTCTCTTTCTTACTTGAGTGATCCACTAAGATAATACCTATCCCATATAGATCAACCATATAGATCAACCATCTAACCTGAGTATCACTTTGCAACTAACTTCGACCCTCTAATACCTCACAGGTCTACTATGAATCTTCGTACTTACATTCTCTATACTCAATTTATCTAACTCACGTTCATGTTCACTATACTCAATTTGTCTAACTCCTAATTTCAGTCATTACCAAACACTCAAACTCTTAGGTCTAAACAAACTTGTTCCCAACTTTACACTCAACACTCATCACCCAAATATCTTAAATGATCTATACTCACTTTGACGTTAACCTCATTAATTTTAACTTTGAAACTTCTCTAGATTCGCAGCCTTCCGGAATTACCCTTACAGGGTGAACTTTCTTTCCTTCTATCTGATATTCTCTAAATACCACAGTTTCTCACGGAACTCTAAATAACCAATGGTTTACCTCTCCCTTCTAAAGTCCATCCAGAATTCATAATCTAACCTAGCACTTCTTCTATCTATATTGCATAATCTAAGCATTTGAGTTCTAACTTACATCCTATACGTAAATCTATCCTCTCTTAAGCTCGCCAACTCTTAAGCTTATCAATTCTAGCCTAATCTATTTACGACATTAGCAGTTTCGACTTTGTTACATACGAGTCGAACCTTTAAACTTTAATATTATCCCTAAATTACTCATACACTTTTCGTACAATTTCCCGTTCCTCTTATTTGAAATTCTCTAATTCATTATAAAGGTCCAGACCTCAAATTCTAACCTTCCTCTTTCTATAGTATATGGCTTCTAATAATATACGACTTCTAATTTCTTCCTATATGTTATCTAGTAACCTCTTTAATTGCAAGCTTGTTGAACCCTAAATTCCTATATCCTACCAGTTACTTTTCTATGACAAATACTCGCTTTCGATATTTCATGTGTGTTACTCTAAACCTCATAACATCCTCTATTCCAATTTTAGCTTTCCCTTCAACATAAGTTTCTCGCTACTAATTAAGATGAACACTTCTAAGTAATTACTTAGATTTTACAATCACCACATTATTTCAATCAATCACATCTTCTAAAGTATTAACAACACTTTACTTAAACTAGATACTCAAATGTAATATACCTAGATACTTCCACTCTACGTAAGTCTAAAATAATCCATTAAAACTTCCAACCTGAATCCTCAGCTATCGATCCAGTTTAACGCAGTGGAGTAATCTCTTTCGTCCTATCAACTCCAATCTCTTGTCACCACCTCTACTTTTGTTGGAGCCCTAATGGTATCTAGCTTAACGATTTAAGGTATTTTCTGATAACTTCATTTCTACCTTCGAACTGCACTTTGATTTAATGTATCCCTAAAACTCCAAGGGTTTACTATCTCTCATAAGATGTAACTCTCTAAGGGAAACCCATCCTAAAAGTTTCTAATCTCTCTATCCTCAATCCTACTTGTATCTATTCTACGAATGTTAAACCATAGGTTCACTACATCTATAAGTTGGCTCATGGAATCCACCGAAATTGTCATGGTACATTCGAGATTTGCCTGAACAAGGTTAAACAATCTAAATTCAGCTCTAAACAACTAAAATAAAAGAATTACTTACAGTCGGTGAAGCACGTAGCATGGCGGCCGGCATTGTCGGGTAATCCTTTGAACGACTCGACCATTTATGCTCTGATACCATCTTGTAACGCCCCCGAACCCACCCTGGCTCGGAGCGTTACTTGGCTCACATTAACCCTCTATAATTTAAATAAAATTGAACCGCAGAATTTAAAACTAAATCTCTCAAAACTCTCTTACGTCATACCTAGCTGCCGAGAATCACTAATTCCCTTACTCCTAACCATTAAGCACCACTACGTTCTTTCCGAAAATTTCGACAAAGTAACGCCTGTAAATGGCGCCTCCAAAATGCTAGGTACCTGCAACTAAATACAGTTCCAACAAATTCAGAATATTCCTAACCATCTAACCAATTTACGAAATCTCCAAATAGCAGTAAAGAGGAAAACTAAAATACTAACATCTCTAATTGAAGAATGTCCACAGTACTGGGCGACACGTAACCCTTAACTATGACTATATACATCAACGACCAATAGCTATACCGTAACTCTCAAAACATCAACCAAAAGACAACTCTACAAACCATCGAAATAAAAGTAAATTATACACGACCCCAAAAATACTGTTCCACCCTTGTCTTTTCGAAGACCATAGTCGAGGCACCCCGACAACTGCCCGCACCGGCATACATCGTACATCAACGACTGCCTCCCGATCCTAGTTTTCCTCGTAGCTCTAACCTGTACTCCTGTTGTCACCTACACCACAGAACACACACACACACGTAAGCTTAAGCTTAGGAAGTAGGGGATAACAATTACAAATTAAAAACCAAGCACTATGCACAACAACACATTACGGACAAACAATGCAACACAACATCACAATGCAACTCAACAACTCAACTCAAAGTTGCCCGCACCCCAAAGGTGCCTTACACATTGCCCGCACCGAAGTGCCTTACTCATTGCTCGCACCGAAGTCCCTTACTCTTTAACCAACTACAAATACGACAACACGACCACAATGCAACACAATATCACAATGCATCACAATACAACTCAACAACCCGACTCAACACAACACGACAACACAACCAACAATGCAACACAACAACCCGACTTAACACAACACGACAACATGACAAAACAATGCAACACAACAACCCGACTTAACACAACACGACAACACAACCAAACAATACTAGTTGCCTGCACCCGAAAGGATGCCTTAGTTGCCCGCACCGAAGTGCCTTAGTTGCCAGCCCCGAAGGGCCTTAGTTCCCTGCACCAAAGTGCCTTAGTTGCCTGCCCCGAAGGGCCTTAGTTGCCTGAACCGAAGTGCCTTAGTTGCCTGCCCCGTAGGGCCTTAGTTGCCTGCACCAAAGTGCCTTACTCTTTCACCGACTACCACGCCAAACAATGCAACACAACACACAACGCACACAACAACATGACACAACCCAACATGACAACACAACCCCTCACAGCAAACAATGCAACACAACACACAATGCAACACAACACAAAACGCACTCAACAACATGACACTAAGCAAAACAATAATTCAACGTACACGAAGTAAAGCAATAACAAATAACCCTACCGTCCTGTGGTGTAGGCCCGAATGCGAAAGGATATCACCCAATACTTACCTGTCGTCCTAGCTCGCTGAGGATACTCGGTTACCTGTCCACCTACGGCTCTACCTACGACAAATATTCACACTTCATTAAATCAAGCTAACATTTACCTATTTACTCTCAAACTACTATCTCTAGCATAATTCAACTAAAACCTAACTAAACGGGCCACTAATTTGAGTTTGATAAAAACCGACCCAAAACTTCCAGCGTGCATAACTTTTGCGTCGGATATCGGAATAGAACAATTCCAGCAGCCACGTACTCCTCTAGTGGTCTATTTTAACATGCCAAAAGGAATTTTAAAACAAACGACCGTAGCTAGGTCAAAATGGCAAAAATTTGAATATGCTCTAACCCAAAAATTTTCCCCTTTTCGGTTTTCCATCAATTCACACAAATTTTCTCACCAATCAATCACCCTAACCCTCAATTAGCATAAACTAATCAAAATTCCAAGGCTACACACCCAAAACCCGAAATGCCCAAATCGGTCTTCACTGTTTTTTGCTCAATTGGAGCTCCTCACAGCTCGGCGACCATTGCTGGTCCAAGGGTCAGAAAACCCATGCCGAGAACGTCCAAAATCGGCCGATGATCGGAGCCAAATCAAGCTCGTCACCTCCGGCCATGAACAAAGTCAAAATAGGGCAAAAATCGACCCTTACCTGTCGGGTCGTGCACGGAGACAACCAACCCTGCTCGTCGCCGTCGTCTGGCCTGGCCGGATAACGCCGAAAATCACGACGGTGAACGGCCGTCGAACGTTGCCCATTCGCGTCTCCCTCGTCTCTCCCCTGTTCTCGTTCTCGGGTGCTCGAACACAACAGAATGGCTTCGGCCATTCTGTTGTTTTATTTTATTTTTATTATAATAATAATAATAATAATAATAATAAAACTAACCATTAATTAAATCTTCATTTACTGTTTTGCCCTCCCGTATTTCCGACCATTTCGACTTTCGTTAAATCTAGTTCTTAAATTATAACTCCTAGCTTAATCTCACTAGGAATACCCGAACCTTAAAACCACTCACTTTTCTTTTAAATTAATTAAAACAACTATTTATTAAACAATTATCTTATCATTTTATTTTATCTCAAATTCCTCTTCCAAATTTTCACTCTAATTTTACTAATTAGCATAACCTATCTAAGGCTAAGCGCGTTGTAAGAATTTTTCAGGTGTTACACTTCTACTCTCCGTACTTTCGGGTTGCTATGCTAAACCTCGACTACACTATGCTCTTAATGAGCCATCAGGAAATGACAATTCTTACATCAAATACTCTCAAATCATTAGGTCGAAACTAAATATTCTCTTACTTGCACGTAAAATTTCTGTGTGACCCCTTTCTACATTTGTTTTTTTTTTCCACATTTGATACCTTTTGGCTTTCCCAGCTGCCAATAGAATACTAAGTCCTTAATGGCTACAACTCTTTCATCATAATTCTCCATTCTTAGCACTTGAGGTCTAACGTACATTCCACGTTTATGCTTATTATTTCTTACTTAAGCTATTTTCCTTAACCACGAAATCTTACGACAGTCTAGAGTATCTTCCGATAAATGTCACTCCTAACTTCAACTTTGACTCTATATTATCCCAATTTATTAGCTTCCTAACTCTACGTAGATCTTTAAACTTTCATTCTCAATCACTAACCTAGTTTGTTACGGTGGAGTAAATTCTTTCATCTTATTCATGTAAATCTCTAAACTAACAGCCCTACCCCTCTTTCAGTTGTACTTCTACATTTACGGAAATCCTAACGATATCTCGCCAAAGCCAATACCCAGCTAACCTTACTTTTATAATACTCGAGTTCTAACTTACATCTTACTCTTAAGCCCACATTACTTAGACAATTAAATATCGCCAATTTGCACACTACCAGATACCTAACGTCAAAATCTAATTTCCTCCAAATTCTCTCTAACATAACTAATCCACTCTCTCTTACTCTTCAAACTTGATTCTAAATATTCTCCTAACTCCTTTTACAACAATCCACCTAGTAATCTCCTTAATGCAACTCACTTAATATCTTTATTCTAACCTCAAAACATCACCGTAATTTAAAAGGCTAGGCTTTTCTCTACCTAATCAAGGCATTCTAAATATCTATTCCCATCTTTCAGTTTTGACTCTATGTTTCTAGGTTGAGTGCCGATCGTAATCTTTTCACATATCCCCAATCATCCTTGATTGAATACACTCCTAAATTGGTGCCCACGTCACTAGCAACCACAAATTTTATGATCGGAGCATCACTTTGCCTCTAACTTTTACCTTCTAATACCTCAAAGTCTTGTAGCTTTTCAACTCAAAATAAGTTCCTCGATACTAATTAAGATGAATACTTCTATGTGATCACTCAAAGATTTCACAACCACCACTTTACTCTGATCAAGACTAACTTCAGCAAATACTACAGAATTACAAATTCTCATTTCTACCTACTCCCATTCTACGTGAATCTACAGATCTTACCTTTTGCTATCTCCATTTGTCCACGTAAATGCATTAAGTGTATCTCAACAGTCTAAAGGATCTCCTAGAAAAGTCACTCCTATCTGTTTTGGGCTGTTTCGGGTTGCTAACTAAAGTCAACTTTCTATCTATTTTAATCTTATCTCCCATGGGATATATCTCTCTAAGGATAACAAAATCTTAGATTATCTAGTTTTACGCATAACACTCTCATGCTAAAGTCTATTTCGCCTTACCTTTATTCCATCGTATTCTCACCTTTATCAGACTAGACCATAAATATACTACACACACACTCCATAATCTTTTTGTTTACAAGCTTATCATAACAAATTTAGCAACCCAACTTCCAATCCCCAACATATTACCTTTATTTGATGTAGGACAAACTTTGGTCGTATGTATCGGCTCGCCGCACTTGAAACACCGAGTAACTTTGGGCTTTGGACAGTCTTTGAAAAGATGGCCAGTTTCAAAACACTTGTAGCATTTATCCGCATACTGCCGACACTCACCTGGATGAGCTTTCAAACAATTAGGGCATGACAAATATCTTCCCCTTGGCTTCTTTCCTTCTATTTGGTCCTTCAATATTTCACCCGGCCTTTTAGTCCCCTGAAACTATGAAGAAGATCCCTCACTGCTCATCTGATCTGTAATCGCTTTAATTACTTTCCCGGAAGCTTCAACTGGTTTAACAATTTTGTTTGCGGCCTCTTCCACCTCGAGAGCCTTAGCTACAACTTTCTCATAAGATACCCCATCAATCCCAAAGGTTTTCACCAACATCTCAATTTCCGGCTTCAAGCCCTGTACAAACTGAAAGATTTTGTCTTCCTCTCTGCTGACCAGATGGCTGGCAAACTTGGACAATGCTTCAAACTGCTGATTATAGTCACCCACAGATCCGGTCTGCTTCAAGGCCATAAACTCCAATCTCTTCGCCGCTTGGACTGTTCGATTGTAGTATTTATCATAAAATAAGTCCTTGAATTCTTCCCAAGTCATGTTCTGAATATCAGTTGTAGCCTTTACTGACCCCCACCAGCTTTGGGCACAGCTCGACAGGTGGAAAGTAGCACATTTCACTTTATTCTCTTCTTCCACCTCCGCAACATTAAACATGTTCTCCACTGTGCATATCCAACTTTCGGCAGCTGTCGGATCGATAAAACGTCCTTCGAATGCTGGGGGCTTTAACGTTTTAAACCTCTCTCCGCTTGAGCCCGCTCCAGAGCCGGACCCCGCTAACAAATTCCCTGGTAGCCCCTGATTCATAAAAATACCCAACAATTGTGATTGTACATTCAACAAATCCCTGAGTTGTTTATTAGGATCCTCAGGCAGTTCTGGTTCGTTTTGGGGTCGTCCGGGCCGTCCCAGTCGTCTTGGGTTTCTTGGCATTTTTAATTATATTCCTGAAAAGGTTAGAAAATCTAATCTTAGAAAAGAACTAACTAAAAATAAAGAAATACTTACAGTTGGTGAAGCACGTTGCACGGCGGCCGGTATTGTCGGGTAATTCTTTGAACGACCCGACCACTTTTGCTCTGATACCAACTTGTAACGCCCCCGAACCCGCCCCGGATTGGTGCGCTACTTTGCAAACCCGTGTTTAAAACGATGTTTAAAATAATTTTTGATAAATTTTTTTGGGTATTTCGAACCCTCAAATTTTGTTGGGAAACGTGTACAAAATACGTCGAAAAATGTCGGGTTAAAATAATTTGGAAATAAAAAAATTTAAAAAAAAAAAATTTAAAACTCGGGTACTGTTCATGGCGATCGATCACCACCCTATCGGGTGCTACAAATGCCCGAGAGGCATTGCGATCGCGATCGATCACTACTGCGCGCGATTGATCGCCTCCGCTGGCGCCCTGCACCCCCTGCGTGCGCGCCAGCGCCCCTCCTGCGCGCCCATCCCGACCTTCACCACTTTTCCTCCACTTTTCCCCAAGCCAAACACCTCCAAAACTTTTAAAATTTTAACCACACACTACCGACACCCAAATCTTCAAGTCCCGAAAAAATTTTGGAAAACCAACTTAAAACGGTTTATAAAAAATAGGGAAAGTAAACCCAACGTTATTTAGTTTAAAATCAAAACGGACGGCGTAACGCCTAAAATTTGATAAACCAAAACCTGAAACCAAAATCAGAAAACATATAGTTTAAAAGTCCAAATAAGTACAAACACTATCAACAACCTTATCGACTTACAAACCTTCAAAATAATTACGAAAACATTTACAACTACAATGTAATAAACCTTCCACTTTTTCTAACTTATCTCCAAAACAAAATCTTTACCAAACACTTACAAAAACCCATCTACAACAAGACATTCACCTTCCACACTATCCGAGGAAGACAGCGGTCCAGACGCCCCGACAATAGCTTGCACCGGCACACCCCGTACTCCTCCGACTGTTGCCTAGTCCTCGGTCGTCTCCTCTACCTGAAATGTATCTGCGTTGTTACCTACACCATAGAACACGCACACACACGTAAGCTTACGCTTAGTAAGTAGGGAATAACAAATATAAACATGCATACACTACCCTCACACAACCCTATCACACATCCGAGTCTAGCTCCCAAGAGGCATATCCATCTAAGTCTCGCTCCCAAGATGGCACTACCCCATCACCTAGTACACATCTGAGTTTCGTTCCCAAGATGCATATCCATCCGAGTCTCGCTCCCAAGATGGCCCTAACACAATCACCTATTACACATCTGAGTCTCGCTCCCAAGATGCGTATCCATCCGAGTCTCTCTCCCAAGATGGCCCTAACCCTCCAAGTCTCGCTCCCAAGAGGGCACTACCCAATCACATCTGAGTTTCGCTCCCAAGATGCGTCTCCATCCGAGTCTCCCTCTCAGGATGGCACTACACTATTCCCCTTACCTTTCAAGCTCACACTGCCCCTTTTTCATTTCAACTCACCGCCACACAAACCACATACAAGACAAAGCAACCATACAAATAAACAAACAATACAAAGCAACCATACAACCAAACAAACCATTTCCTACCGCTCCATGGTGTAGGCCCGAAGGCAAAACGCACGCATCCACTACTTACCTTACCGCTCGATTCGTAATGACTCACTTCGTCCGATCACTTCACTAGCTCGATGACCTAAAATAACAAAAACTTAACTTGGTAAGTTACCAATAAACTCTAAAGGATTTTCTAAATAAAACTAAACAACACTTAAAACAATTTCACTCTTAAAACACTAAAACCCGATTTTATGCACACTTTTTAGCATCCAACTTCAAACGGCCATAACTTTCTCGTTTTTCAATGGATTTTGACGTGCCACCCCAATTCGGAAACCTCTACACGTCTACTATCTATTGAAATACTTAATTTAACCAAATAAATAGACTAACGAACCCGACAACTCCTCAACAGAATCGGCTTCCCCCAAGTGTTCTAACCTGGTTTGTGTAACTTCCATCCAATCCTTTATCTAATCACTCAATTAACCTAAACTATCCATTCAACAACTAAACCAACCAATTTGGAAGGAAATCAACCAATTGAAAACCAAATTTCGGAATCCCAAAACTAGGGTTTTCAAACCCTCACAAAATCCAACCAAAACTCACTAAAACACTCTCAAACTTCCTCTAAACTTATAAAAATCAAAACCCATGAAGTTTTACCTTAACGTCACACTGAGAAATTGAAGCAAAGGAGAGAGAAGAGGCGGCTGTGGAGGGTTCACGATGGCAGGGGAGAAGAAAGAAGAAAATGTTATGTTTTTCCACAATTTTTGAAAATTTAAAGTAAATTTCTTCCTTCTTTTAATTTTTCACCACAAAATTCTTTACAATTGTAAATCCACCTCCCTTTTCCTCCCCCATCGTGGCTGTCATCCTTCACCACTTCCTCCATTCATTTTTCATCACCAAAATCTTCTTTCCTATTGGTTGTTAGATACTTTTGACTTTTCCACATATTTAAATTTTGAATTTTCAACTATTTTCTTTAAAATTACCATTAAACCATTAACCCTCACCTTGTCTTCCAATCTCCAACGTGAAGACATCATTAATTCCCACTTTTCATTCTTTTATTTCATTTAAATTTCTTTTGAATTTTTCTTATTGGTTGATATTTACACATTTGACTTTTCAAACCCTTTTCAAACTTTGACATTTCAAACTTACATTCTTATCTTAGCATAATTTACATCTAATCCCTTTATCCCCTAAAATAATTACTCTAACTATCGAAATTTTCTGGGTGTTACATAAGTTATGGAAGTTGTATTGAAGAAATGGTACAAAGCTCTTGTGAATGCCAAGAATGAAACTGTTTTGTAGGAAATAGACTTGATAGTAAGTGTAATAACTTTTGTTGTGACAATTGGATTTCTATGAAATTTAACAATTTAAACTAGACATGTAGAGTAAAAGAATGGCTTTGGAATGAAAGAAGTTGAATATATGTACCAAAAGTTATTTGCTTTCTAATCTTATAAATGCAGTTTAAGTTTTAAACTACACTGTTTTGGTAAAAAGTTTTAAACTACATCTTAGAATGAGAATTTGAAGAACATTAAAAAAGAAAAAATGTTTTCAACACTTTGTAGTATGTATCCATGCAATAGCTTTAGACAACCAATGGAGTTAGAAAACGTGGCAATCGACATATGTTGGGTAAGTTGTTTGCTTAAGTAATTAATTAAATATGATTAATTATGCTAATTATAGTAATTAACTCAAGACTAATTAAAATTAATTAATTTCAGCTAAGTATACTTAAACATAGGTAATGATGGTATTTTTGAGAATATCCATAGAAGGAGGACAATTTTAACAAAGGCATGAATAGGTTGGGTTTAAAATGGAAGTTTATCTAAGAACTATTTAGAAATTAGGGACAAAGGCTGGAGAAACAGCCCTTTTCGTGGGATTTAGATTGAGAAGAGAAAAAAAGGAGAAAGAAGAAAGAAAAAGTGGAATTTTGGACTTGTTCATCAACGAAAAGTTAATGAGCTTTTTTTTTTTGTGGGGGGAGGGGGGGGGGGGGTTTCTATAGGACTAAAAATTAGTACATTATGTGAAAATTTTGTGGGGGAGGAGCAACCTTCAATAAGTAAGGAAATTCTACATTTAAAATAGTTAATTTAATATTTATTGCATTGTTTAGGTGAAGGTAGATTTAAATTATGTCTTTATTTCTGGCTAGGCTCAGAATTTTGATTGTTGATAGAAATGACTAAATGAATGTTGTTTTGATATGAGATGAATAGTGTTTATAGGAAAATTATGTTTTTAAATTGTATTGTGATGTTAAAAATGAATGTTTTGAAAACATTATGTTAAATCAATGTGATATGCTGGTTTTCATAAAATCATTTGCATGGGTGAGTTATATCATTTTAAATGTGCATGACATTGGTTTTATAAAATCTGTTAAAACAAGCTTTTGAGGAAAATAGGAAGTTGACAATCTTTGTAACAAATGAACCTAATGGTTGGACTTGTCTCTTCATGTACGATGTGTATGACTATAGAAATGAGAATGAGATTAACTTAATGTTCTCAATGGGTTGAAAATCCCTAAACTTTAAGAGGAAACAATGCATAGGGTTTTATAGCCTTGCTGGAGAAAGCTCGAAAAGGTATGGAATTGTATGATGGTTATACACGTTGGAATTAGAGTATATTTCCTTTTTAACATAAACATTTGGCTGTTAAAAGATGCATTTGAGTTTTTTTTGAAAAATGGCCTTAATCATGCAAACTTCATTCTATTTGTATTGGATTTATTTGATGAAAATGATTTTAAACAATGGTTGAGTGATTTCAAAATATTGATTTCGAGCATGCATATTTTTATAGCAATTGCATGGCTTTCAAAAGAACACGGTTTATATGATTTTCAAAGAATTGTTGTTGTGGAAGATGGTGATTGATCCTATATGGTGTTAATAGTGTTTGGAGTAGTTATTCTATGTGTTAGATTTATTTACTAGGCTAAAAATTCATTATGTGAATAAATTATATTTTCAGATATCGAGAACATTCACCGGGAAAGAAAACATAAGGCAATAAAAAGTTTGCAAAGAGACAAAGGTGAACTATTAAGGTAGATGGTCTTTTCGTTTAGGGGGGATGTTTTCTTTTCCTTTGTATAAATCTTTTTGAAATGTCACATGTAGTGACCTACTATTGTAGTAGTTTTCATGTTAGTACTCTGATTTTCATGTAAATTATCAATATATAAAATGTATGTTGTTTTCTTCATGCAGTGGATGTTTTATGTTATAAATGATTTTATTAAATAAGAAATCAAAACTATTTTAAACGGAGCATCCTAATTTAGTATACCAAGTTAAAGAAGTATGTTCCATTAACTTATAATGAACTATGCATGTTAGAGGTGAGTGCCAATGATAGCATCCCTTTGATGTTTGACTCCTTCCTACATTGGGAATCCTGTAGCCATCGGGGTCGGGTTGGTGGAATTAGGTTCGACAGATTTAGTATCAGAGCTTCACATAGTAGTTCTAACTGGTTATGTGTAACACCTGGTTCCGTTTTAATCGAATTATTTTACCAATGTGTGATGTACATTTTAGGGTTGAAATTTAGGGAAATTAGTGGTTTGGTTAATAAATGACTAGGTTAGGGCAAAATTGTAATTTGGGGATTTAATAGTGGATAACCTATTTAAGGGAAGTGGATTTGTGATTAATGCACAGTAGCCGCCACTGTTTTCTATTTCCCTTTCAACTCTTGTTTCAGCTGAGTGCTCTAAGAGATTTTCCCTCCGATTTCTACAGTCTAGGTGAGTTTCCCATCGATCTTTCTTCTTGCTGATGATTTAGGATGGTTATAGAGTATACATTTGTTGGTTTGCTTACGGAAGAATGTGAGTTTTGAGAAATGCTGTAGGTGCGAGTTAGTCTCGGTTTTGTGGTGAATCGGGAATACACTATGAACTGAGCTCCTAAACTAGGTCCCATAGATTTTTAGATGGTTTAGAATGAAGTTTAATGAAAGTTTAATGTATGCTCTGTCTGTGGTTTAGGTTTGAGCAGAACATGAAGTAATTTACAATCGAGCTTGTCCAGGAAGCCAGGTAAGTGAAGTATGCTTGTGCCATCGGGCCTACATCACAAAACATTAGGATTTTGTTTACTTGAATGTGTCTGTATGTCATGCATCATATTTTAAAAGTATACGAAAATGAATTTGAATGCATGTTGGCATGGTAAGGAAATGAACATAATGAAACAGCTATGTGAATCAGATTTACTGTTAAGGGAAATAATCCGCCCCTTAATGAGACAGTGGATATTTAGACTTTGGGAAACTTGATCCGCTTCCCATCGAACAGGGGGATCAGAACAGCTATGTGAATCAGATTTACTGTTAGGGAATTAATCCGCCCCTTAATGAGTCAGTGGATATTTATACTTTGGGAGAAGTGATCCAACTCCCAATTTCACAGGGGGATCAGATAAGAAACGATGCATATGCAACTGAGATGAGAAAGTAGAAACTGTATATTTAGGAATTTATGTTTCAGCATTACATTACATTATTACTTTACTTACTTAGCATTAGGCTAATAGATGAGTTTTGTGCTGTAGGTGAAGAAGTGACAGCAGGTGTGTTTACTGAGTTTGCTGAGGACTAGACTGATTGGAGGAGTGCATCTATGTAACAATCTGGCAGTTTATGGGGCGGTTTAACTAATGTCAGTTGGTGTGAAGGTTTAGTTGACATGTCGTGTATTAAACCTATCGGATGATGTAGTAGAAGTTTTGTCGTTAGCGATCGGTGGATGTCGTGTATTAAACCTATCGGATGATGTAGTAGAAGTTTTGTCGTTAGCGATCGGTGGATGTCGTGTATTAAACCTATCGGATGATGTAGTAGAAGTTTTGTCGTTAGCGATCGGTGGATGTCGTGTATTAAACCTATCGGATGATGTAGTAGAAGTTTTGTCGTTAGCGATCGGTGGATGTCGTGTATTAAACCTATCGGATGATGTAGTAGAAGTTTTGTCGTTAGCGATCGGTGGATGTCGTGTATTAAACCTATCGGATGATGTAGTAGAAGTTTTGTCGTTAGCGATCGGTGGATGTCGTGTATTAAACCTATCGGATGATGTAGTAGAAGTTTTGTCGTTAGCGATCGGTGGATGTCGTGTATTAAACCTATCGGATGATGTAGTAGAAGTTTTGTCGTTAGCGATCGGTGGATGTCGTGTATTAAACCTATCGGATGATGTAGTAGAAGTTTTGTCGTTAGCGATCGGTGGATGTCGTGTATTAAACCTATCGGATGATGTAGTAGAAGTTTTGTCGTTAGCGATCGGTGGATGTCGTGTATTAAACCTATCGGATGATGTAGTAGAAGTTTTGTCGTTAGCGATCGGTGGATGTCGTGTATTAAACCTATCGGATGATGTAGTAGAAGTTTTGTCGTTAGCGATCGGTGGATGTCGTGTATTAAACCTATCGGATGATGTAGTAGAAGTTTTGTCGTTAGCGATCGGTGGATGTCGTGTATTAAACCTATCGGATGATGTAGTAGAAGTTTTGTCGTTAGCGATCGGTGGATGTCGTGTATTAAACCTATCGGATGATGTAGTAGAAGTTTTGTCGTTAGCGATCGGTGGATGTCGTGTATTAAACCTATCGGATGATGTAGTAGAAGTTTTGTCGTTAGCGATCGGTGGATGTCGTGTATTAAACCTATCGGATGATGTAGTAGAAGTTTTGTCGTTAGCGATCGGTGGATGTCGTGTATTAAACCTATCGGATGATGTAGTAGAAGTTTTGTCGTTAGCGATCGGTGGATGTCGTGTATTAAACCTATCGGATGATGTAGTAGAAGTTTTGTCGTTAGCGATCGGTGGATGTCGTGTATTAAACCTATCGGATGATGTAGTAGAAGTTTTGTCGTTAGCGATCGGTGGATGTCGTGTATTAAACCTATCGGATGATGTAGTAGAAGTTTTGTCGTTAGCGATCGGTGGATGTCGTGTATTAAACCTATCGGATGATGTAGTAGAAGTTTTGTCGTTAGCGATCGGTGGATGTCGTGTATTAAACCTATCGGATGATGTAGTAGAAGTTTTGTCGTTAGCGATCGGTGGATGTCGTGTATTAAACCTATCGGATGATGTAGTAGAAGTTTTGTCGTTAGCGATCGGTGGATGTCGTGTATTAAACCTATCGGATGATGTAGTAGAAGTTTTGTCGTTAGCGATCGGTGGATGTCGTGTATTAAACCTATCGGATGATGTAGTAGAAGTTTTGTCGTTAGCGATCGGTGGATGTCGTGTATTAAACCTATCGGATGATGTAGTAGAAGTTTTGTCGTTAGCGATCGGTGGATGTCGTGTATTAAACCTATCGGATGATGTAGTAGAAGTTTTGTCGTTAGCGATCGGTGGATGTCGTGTATTAAACCTATCGGATGATGTAGTAGAAGTTTTGTCGTTAGCGATCGGTGGATGTCGTGTATTAAACCTATCGGATGATGTAGTAGAAGTTTTGTCGTTAGCGATCGGTGGATGTCGTGTATTAAACCTATCGGATGATGTAGTAGAAGTTTTGTCGTTAGCGATCGGTAGATGTCATGTATTAAACCTATCGGATGATGTAGTAGAAGTTTTGTCGTTAGCGATCGGTGGATGTCGTGTATTAAACCTATCGGATGATGTAGTAGAAGTTTTGTCGTTAGCGATCGGTAGATGTCATGTATTAAACCTATCGGATGATGTAGTAGAAGTTTTGTCGTTAGCGATCGGTGGATGTCGTGTATTAAACCTATCGGATGATGTAGTAGAAGTTTTGTCGTTAGCGATCGGTAGATGTCATGTATTAAACCTATCGGATGATGTAGTAGAAGTTTTGTCGTTAGCGATCGGTGGATGTCGTGTATTAAACCTATCGGATGATGTAGTAGAAGTTTTGTCGTTAGCGATCGGTAGATGTCATGTATTAAACCTATCGGATGATGTAGTAGAAGTTTTGTCGTTAGCGATCGGTGGATGTCGTGTATTAAACCTATCGGATGATGTAGTAGAAGTTTTGTCGTTAGCGATCGGTAGATGTCATGTATTAAACCTATCGGATGATGTAGTAGAAGTTTTGTCGTTAGCGATCGGTGGATGTCGTGTATTAAACCTATCGGATGATGTAGTAGAAGTTTTGTCGTTAGCGATCGGTGGATGTCGTGTATTAAACCTATCGGATGATGTAGTAGAAGTTTTGTCGTTAGCGATCGGTGGATGTCGTGTATTAAACCTATCGGATGATGTAGTAGAAGTTTTGTCGTTAGCGATCGGTGGATGTCGTGTATTAAACCTATCGGATGATGTAGTAGAAGTTTTGTCGTTAGCGATCGGTGGATGTCGTGTATTAAACCTATTGGATGATGTAGTAAAAGTTTTTTCGTTAGCGATCGGTAGATGTCATGTATTAAACCTATCGGATGATGTAGTAGAAGTTTTGTCGTTAGCGATCGGTGGATGTCATGTATTAAACCTATCGGATGATGTAGTAGAAGTTTTGTCGTTAGCGATCGGTGGATGTCGTGTATTAAACCTATCGGATGATGTAGTAGAAGTTTTGTCGTTAGCGATCGGTGGATGTCGTGTATTAAACCTATCGGATGATGTAGTAGAAGTTTTGTCGTTAGCGATCGGTGGATGTCGTGTATTAAACCTATCGGATGATGTGCTTGACTTTTATAAACTTTAAGTGTTTCACGTCTAAGCCTTCATCTCTTCCGGCCGAATTATTTTCTTAATATTTTAATTGATTATTCAAACACTATTTTATAGTTTTGCTTAACTTTGCTTTGCTCAAAAATTTTCCGCTGCAAGTTTTTATGTTTTTAACAAACGTTCAAATTTGACTTTGAAACGAAGTTTTAAATTTGGTCAGAAATTTTCTTAGTTATGTTCGGGTTTTTGAGTAACAGACCGGGTTTAGAAAACTCGGGGCGTTACAGTATGGTATCAGAGACATTCAGTTAAACCGTTCAAAAGATTACTCATCAGTGCCAATCGTTGCATGGGGGTACTCCAACAACTGTAACTGTTTATGTTAGCTTTAGCTATAAGATGTTTATGAGAGTAGTTAACCCTGTGCAGGAATTTAGTATAATGGCCAGACGCCCAGGAAAACCTAGAGTACCAAGTGAAATGCCAAATGTGAGAGGTGAAGAGGAGCCTAGTGTGATTAGGCAGCTGACAGATTTAGTGCGTTAGCAAACTGATTTAGTGCACCAACAGTCTGATCAACTAGGAGTACTGTTGAACTGAGAAGTACAAGGAAGTGCCAACTCGGGTTCTAGCAATGAACATTCTGGAGATAGATTCCGGAGACTAAGACCACCCACGTTTGATGGACAGTCATCTGATCCAGTTATTGCTAAAGGATGGCTTAGGAAGATTGAAAGTATGTTTAGGTGCGCCAACGTTGGAGAAGGAGACAAGGTCACGTTGGCGACATTTCACTTGGCTGGTGAAGCTCAACTCTGATGGGAAACGATAGAGACCACCACCGATGTTTTGGCGATGCCTTGGTCCCAATTCAAGGACATTTTCTATGAGAAGTATTTTAACAGCACTGTCCAGACCGCGAAGAAGTTGGAGTTTCTGAATTTGAAGCAGACAGGGTTTGTGGCTGATTATAGTAGGCAATTTGAGTCCTTGTCCAGGTTTTCTGGGCATTTTGCCCACAAGGACGAGGATAAAGTGTTAAAATTCGTGCATGGACTGAATCCAGAAATCTACCGAGGGGTTAAATTTTGTGGTATTAAAGGCTTGACGTTTAGTGAGGTTGTGTCCACTGCTCTGGAAGTGGAAGAAGCTGAAAGGAAGTGTGCTGGACCAAAGGAGATCCCACAAAGGTTTATCCAGCCACACCAACAAAGAGGAACGAAGAGGCCAAGTGAAGGCCAGAATAGTCAAGGAACAGGAGGGAAGCTACAGAATGTTAGGAAATTTCCCCAGTGTCCTAAGTGTTTGAAGAACCACCCGGGCGAATGCAGATTGGCCTTTGGGAAGTGTTTCAACTGTGAGGAGGTTGGACACACATTCAAAGAATGCTCGAAGCCTAGAATCACCAGATGCTACAATTGTAACAAGGTCAGCCATATTAGTAGAGACTGTCCAGTTCCTAAGAGTGGCCCTGCAATGATAAAACCGAGGATATTCTCCATGATGGAGTCGGGGGATGAAGACCAGCCTGCAGTGGTGTCAGGTACTATATTGATCAACTCTGTGCCTGCTTTTACTTTAATAGATTCTGGTGCAACGCATTCGTTTATAGCATCTGCATTTGCTGTTAAGTTAGATGTACAGTTCACCCCTTCCATGCATGTGTTTAATGTTGCATTACTCTCTGGTGAACGCATGCACTTTAACCAAGTGATGCTTGACAGTGATGTGTTAGTAGGGAATGTAAGTCTACCTGCCGATTTTATTACTATGGATATAATGGGATTTGATGTAATCCTAGGAATGGACTGGTTGTTTAAACATCACGCCACGATTGATTGTAGGACTGGAATAGTTAGCTTCCACCCCCTGGTAGTTTGAAGCATACCTTTCAAGCTTCAAGGAAGAGTAAGGAAATGTCTGTGATGACTTCTATTAACACCAGACCTTTCCTATGTGGAGAGTATTTGTGCTTCTTAGCTAGTGTTTTAGACACACAACTTGTAGGAAAAGCAAATCCTCAAAATGTTTTAATTGTCCAAAATTTTCCTGAAGTATTTCTGGATGACCTTCCTGATTTACCACTGGATAGGAAAATTGAATTTGTTGTAGATGTTTACCCCGGCGCCGAACCTGTGTCTAAAAATCCATATAGATTAGCACCAACTGAACTTAAGGAATTAAAGAAGCAATTGGAGGATCTGTTGCAGAAAGGGTTCATGTAAAGCCTCCGAACCCACCCTGCCTCGGTGCGCTACTTTGCTAACCACTCCCACGTTAAAACATAATTTAAAATAAAATTGACACAGTAGAATTTAAGCTAAGTCTCTCAAAACTCTCTTACTTCATACCTAGCCACCTAGACTCATTAATTTCCCTTAATTCTAACCGTTAAATATCACGGCGTCTTCCCCAAAAATTTGACAAAGTAACGCCTGAAAATGGCGCGCTCCAAAATGCTAAATACCTGCATAAAATCCAATTCCAACCAGATCAAGAATACTCTACTCAACTTTCTAGTATACGAAATCTCCAAATAGTAGCAAATAGAAACTATAATACTAACATCCCTAAATGAAGAAAGTCCACAGTACAGGGCGATATATCACCCTTAACTATGACTATATACCACAAATACACATAGCTACACCACAACTATCAAAAACATCAACCAAAATGATTTAAGCAGTCCTATCATTTCTACAAACAGACATCTACAATAAACTACTAAATGTAAAGTCCCACATTCTCCCGAAAACCATAGTCGAGGTGCCCTGACAACTGCCCGCACCGGCACATCAACGACTGCGTCCCAATCCTAGCTTTCCTCGTAGCTCTAACCTGTACTCCTGTCGTCACCTAGACCACAGAACACACACACACACGTAAGCTTAAGCTTAGCAAGTAGGGGATAACAAATACAGTTTAAAAACCAAGCACTATGCACAACATCACAACACAGCCAAACAATGCAACACAACACCACAACGCAACTCAACAACCCGGCTCATCACAGCACGACAACATGACCAAACAATGCAACACAACACGAAGTAAAACAAAGTTGCCTGCACCGAAGTGCCTTACACATTGCCCGCACCGAAGTGCCTTACTCTTTGCCCGCACCGAAGTGCCTTACTCTTTAACCGACTACCACGACAAACAATGCAACTCAACAAACCGACTCAACACGACCCGACAACACAACCAAACAATACTAGTTTCCCGCACCCGAAAGGATGCCTTACTCATTGCCCGCACCGAAGTGCCTTACTCTTTGCCTGCACCGAAGTGCCTTACACATTGCCCGCACCGAAGTGCCTTATTCTTTAACCGACTACCATGACAAACAATGCAACTCAACAGACCGACTCAACACAACCCTCACAACAACAAACACACAACGACTACTCAACGACAAACACACAACGACAAACATACAACGACAACCCAACGATAAACACTCAATGATAACCCAAAAACAAACTGACTCAACACAACGCTCACAACAACAAACACACAACGACTACTCAACGACAAACACACAAACGACAAACATACAACGAGAACTTAACGACAAACACTCAATGACAACCCAACGACAAACACACAACGACAACCATGCAGCTATGCGTATCATACGTGCTCTACGTCATGCTGCATGCTTCAAAGGAATGTAATGCCAAGGAATGTAATGCCACACCACACACACCACAACTCAACGCTAAGCACAACAATAACACGACACTACACAAAGAAAAGCAATAACAAATAAAACCTACCGTTCTATGGTGTAGGCCCGAAGGCGAAAGAACATTACCCACTACTTACCTGGCGTCCTAGCTCGCTAGTTTTACTCGGTTACCTGTCCATCTACGGCTCGACTTATAAATATTCAAACTTCATTCAATCAAGCTTACTTTCACTAATTCACTCTCAAACTACTATTTGTAGCCTAATCCAACTAAAACCTAACTAAACAGGCCACTAATTTGGGTTCGGTAAAACCGACCCAAAACTTCAAACGTGCATAACTTTTGCGTCGGTTATCAGAATCGAACAATTCCAGCGGCCACGTACTCCTCTAATAACCTATTTTAACTTTCCAAAAGGAATTTTAAAACAAACAACTCTAGCTAGGTGAAAAATTAGAAAACCCGAATTGCCCTAAACAGGAAATTTCACCATTCTTGGTTTTCCATCAATTCTCATCAAGTTCTTCACCAATCAATCACCCTAACCCTCAATTAGCATAAACTAATCAAAATTCCAAGGCTACACACCCAAAACCCGAAATGCCCAAATCGGGCTTCACTGTTTTTCGCTCAATTAGGAGCTCCTCACAGCTCGGCGACCATTACTGGTCCAAGGGTCGAAAAACCCATGCCGAGAACGTCAAAAATCGGCCGGTGATCAGAGCCAAATCGGGCTCGTCACCCTCGGCCATGAACAAAGCTGAAAACAGGGCAAAAATCGACCCTTACCTGTCGGGTCGTGCACGAAGACAACCAACCCTGCTTGTCGCCATCGTCTGGCCGGGCCGGAGAACGCAGAAAATCACGACGGTGAACGGCCGTCGATCGTCGCCCGTTCGAGTCTCCCTCGTCTCTCCCCTGTTCTCGTTCTTGGGTGCTCGAACACAACAGAATGGCTTCGGCCATTCTGTTGTTTTATTATATTTTTTTTTAATAATAATAATAATAATTAAAACTGTTTTAATAAATTATCATTTACCATTTTTCCCTCACGTGTTTTCAACCATTACGAATTTTTTTAAATCTTGTTCTTAAATTATAACCCACGGCTTAATTTCACAGGAAATACCCGAACCTAAAACCATTCACTTTTCTTTTAAATTAATTAAAACAACATATTTTATTTTTATTTTATTTTCTCTCCAATTTTCCTTTAAAAAAAATTCCGGGTGTTACAGTTTATACGCCCCAACTTTTCACCATGGGGTGCACCTGTACTCTTTGTCAAAAAGAAGGATGGATCGATGTGGATGTGCATTGATTATCGGGAACTAAATAAGTTAACTGTCAAGAACAAGTATCAATTGCCAAAGATTGATAATTTATTTGACCAACTTAATGGTACTAGAGTTTTCTCTAAGATATACCTTAGGTCCGGTTATTACCAGTTGAAGGTTAAATTTGAAGATATCCCAAAAACTGCTTTTCGCACGAGATACGGACATTATGAGTTTTTGGTTATCTCCTTTGGATTGACTAATGCACCGGCAGCCTTTATGGATCTTATGAATAGAGTGTTTCATGAGTATTTGGATAAGTTTGTCATAGTGTTTATAGATGACATTTTAATCTAGTCACGTACTAAGGATGAGCATGCTAGGTACCTGACCTTGGTGTTGGAAGTATTAAAACAGCACCAACTATACGCCAAGTTTTCTAAGTGTGAGTTTTTGTTGGACCAAGTTCACTTTTTAGGACATGTTATCTCTGGGGATGGAATATCTGTCGATCCAGCTAAGGTTCAAGCAGTTAAGGAATGGCCCCAACCGAGGAATGCTACAGATATCAGGAGTTTTCTTGGACTAGCAGGATATTATAGAAAGTTCATTGAAGGATTATCGAAGATTGCTACACCCCTTACTAAGTTAACGAGGAAAAATGTGAAGCATATATAGACTGATGAATGTGAGCATAGTTTTCAGACTTTGAAACATAAACTGACCACCCTTCCGGTTGAAGACGGTAAATTTAGCATTTACTGTGATTCTTCCAAAATTGGTCTTGGGTGTGTTTTAATGCAGGATGGAAAAGTAATAACTTATGCCTCTAGACAGTTGAAAACACATGAGAAGAACTATCATACACATGACTTAGAATTAGCTACAATGGTATTTGCACTTAAGATTTGTAGGCATTACTTGTATGGACAATCTTGTGAGATATTTTCAGACCATAAAAGCCTGAAGTATATTTTCACACAGAAAGAACTAAACATGAGACAACGTCGATGGTTGAAATTTGTAAAGGACTATGATTTCGAGATTAAATATCATCCCAGCAAAGCAAATGTTGTGGCAGATGCTTTGAGTAGAGTAACAACACCAACCCTAACTATGATTTTCAATATACCATTAGCCTTAGAGTAAGAATTCCAAAGGTTTAACCTAGAAGCAGTATCTAGTGTATCAGCTATACTTTCAGCCTTAACCTTAAAGCCTACCATTCTAGAGAAAATAAAGAAAGCTCAGACGAATGATGATGAGTGTAACAAGTACAAGTTAAGCATGGATTCTACGGACAAGTCAGATTTTAACCATTCTACCGATGGGATCCTTGAGTTTAGAAATAGATGGTTTGTTCCTGCCATTAAAGAACTTCGTGAAGAGATTCTTTTTGAAGCACACTCTTCCAGGTTCTCTGTTCACCCTAGGAGTACAAAGATGTACAAGGATCTCAGGCAACATTATTAGTGGCCAAGTATGAAAAGGAGTGTGGCAGTATATGTGGAATCGTGTCTAGTTTGTCAACAGGTTAAAGCTGAGCATCAGAGGCCCTAAGGAACATTGCAGCCTTTACCAATTCCCGAATGGAAATGGGAACAAATAACGATGGACTTTGTTGTGGGATTGCCTAAAACAGCAAAGGGACACGATGCAATTTGGGTGATAGTTGACCGTCTAACCAAATCAGCTCATTTCCTACCGATAAAGGTGACTTACTCGATGGATCAGCTTGCTGAGTTGTATGTGCATGAAGTTGTTAGACTGCATGGAGTTCCAAGCACTATAGTTTCAGACCGAGACTCTAGATTCACATCTAAGTTTTGGAAGAGTTTGCACAAGGCTATGGGTACGCAACTTAATTTAAGCATAGCCTTTCACCCTCAAACAGATGGACAGTCCGAAAGAACCATCCAAATAGTAGAGGATATGCTTCGTGCATGGATATTGGATTTTCAAGGTTCCTGGAGCAAGTACCTATCCTTAGTAGAATTCTCTTATAATAACAGTTTTCAGGCAACAATAGGAATGACACCTTATGCGGCCTTGTATGGGCGGAAATGTAGATCACCTTTGTACTGGGATGAAGTTGGTGAAACATAGTTGCTTGGTCCTGACATTGTGCAACAAACTGTTGAGAAGGTTGCCCTCATCCGCCAGAGGATCTTAACAGCTCAAAGCCGGCAGAAAAGTTATGCCGACAGAAGACGCAGAGAACTAGAGTTTGGAGTAGGTGATGAAGTTTTTCTCAAGGTATCACCATTTAAAGGAGTTGTGAGATTCGAGAAGAGAGGCAAGTTGAACCCCAGATTTATTGGACCATTCACTATTTTGAAGAGAGTTGGGAGAGCAGCCTATCAGTTGCAGCTACCAGCTTCTATGGAGGGGATACACGGTGTGTTCCATGTTCTATGTTGAAGAAGTGCATAAGGGATCCATATCATGTTGTGGAGCAGCAGGACATTGAAGTTCATCCTACCCTTACCTATGAGGAGAAACCAGTAAGGATCCTGGACTATACAGTGAAGGTGTTGTGCAACAAAGAGTTTTCTTTAGTGAAAGTCTTGTGGCACAACCAGAACATTGAGGAGACAACTTGGGAGCGCCAGCAAGACATGATGGACCAATATCCAGAATTATTCAGATACTGAATTTTGAGGACAAAATTCTTTTAAGGAGAGTAGATTGTAACACCCGGTTCCGTTTTAATCGAATTATTTTACCAATGTGTGATGTACATTTTAGGGTTGAAATTTGGGGAAATTAGTGGTTTGGTTAATCAATGACTAGGTTAGGGTAAAATTGTAATTTGGGGATTTAATAGTGGATAACCTATTTAAGGGAAGTGGATTTGTGAATAATGCAATGTAGCCGCCACTGTTTTCTATTTCCCTTTCAACTCTCGTTTCAGCTGAGTGCTCTAAGAGATTTTTCCTCCTATTTCTCCAGTCTAGGTGAGTTTCCCCTCGATCTTTCTTCTTGCTGATGATTTAGGATGGTTATAGAGTATACATTTGTTGGTTTGCTTACGGAAGAATGTGAGTTTTGAGAAATGCTGTAGGTGCGAGTTAGTCTCGGTTTTGTGGTGAATCGGGAATACACTATGAACTGAGCTCCCAAACCAGTTCCCTTAGATTTTTAGATGGTTTATGAAGTTATGAAAGTTTAATGTATTCTCTGTCTGTGGTTTAGGAGCAAAACCCGAAGTAATTTACAATCGAGCTTGTCCAGGAAGCCAGGTAAGTGAAGTATGCTTGTGCCTTCGGGCCTACATCACAAAACATTAGGATTTTGTTTACTTGAATGTGTCTGTATGTCATGCATCATATTTTAAAAGTATACAAAAATGAATTTGAATGCATGTTGGCATGGTAAGGAATGAACATAATGAAACAGCTATGTGAATAAGATTTACTATTAAGGGAAATAATTTACCCCTTAATGAGACCGTGGATATTTAGACTTTGGGAAACTTGATCTGCTTCCCATCGAACAGGGGGATCAGAAATAGCTATGCGAATTAGATTTACTGTTAAGAGAATTAATCTGCCCCTTAATGGATCAGTGGATAGTTACACTTTGGGAGAAGTGATCCAACTCCCAATTTAAACAGGGTATCAGATCAGATGTTTTGTCGTTAGCGATCGGTGGATGTCGTGTATTAAACCTATCGGATGATGTAGTAGATGTTTTGTCGTTAGCGATCGGTGGATGTCGTGTATTAAACCTATCGGATGATGTAGTAGAAGTTTTGTCGTTAGCGATCGGTGGATGTCGTGTATTAAACCTATCGGATGATGTAGTAGAAGTTTTGTCGTTAGCGATCGGTGGATGTCGTGTATTAAACCTATCGGATGATGTAGTAGAAGTTTTGTCGTTAGCGATCGGTGGATGTCGTGTATTAAACCTATCGGATGATGTAGTAGAAGTTTTGTCGTTAGCGATCGGTGGATGTCGTGTATTAAACCTATCGGATGATGTAGTAGAAGTTTTGTCGTTAGCGATCGGTGGATGTCGTGTATTAAACCTATCGGATGATGTAGTAGATGTTTTGTCGTTAGCGATCGGTGGATGTCGTGTATTAAACCTATCGGATGATGTAGTAGATGTTTTGTCGTTAGCGATCGGTGGATGTCGTGTATTAAACCTATCGGATGATGTAGTAGAAGTTTTGTCGTTAGCGATCGGTGGATGTCGTGTATTAAACCTATCGGATGATGTAGTAGAAGTTTTGTCGTTAGCGATCGGTGGATGTCGTGTATTAAACCTATCGGATGATGTAGTAGAAGTTTTGTCGTTAGCGATCGGTGGATGTCGTGTATTAAACCTATCGGATGATGTAGTAGAAGTTTTGTCGTTAGCGATCGGTGGATGTCGTGTATTAAACCTATCGGATGATGTAGTAGAAGTTTTGTCGTTAGCGATCGGTGGATGTCGTGTATTAAACCTATCGGATGATGTAGTAGAAGTTTTGTCGTTAGCGATCGGTGGATGTCGTGTATTAAACCTATCGGATGATGTAGTAGAAGTTTTGTCGTTAGCGATCGGTGGATGTCGTGTATTAAACCTATCGGATGATGTAGTAGAAGTTTTGTCGTTAGCGATCGGTGGATGTCGTGTATTAAACCTATCGGATGATGTAGTAGAAGTTTTGTCGTTAGCGATCGGTGGATGTCGTGTATTAAACCTATCGGATGATGTAGTAGAAGTTTTGTCGTTAGCGATCGGTGGATGTCGTGTATTAAACCTATCGGATGATGTAGTAGAAGTTTTGTCGTTAGCGATCGGTGGATGTCGTGTATTAAACCTATCGGATGATGTAGTAGAAGTTTTGTCGTTAGCGATCGGTGGATGTCGTGTATTAAACCTATCGGATGATGTAGTAGAAGTTTTGTCGTTAGCGATCGGTGGATGTCGTGTATTAAACCTATCGGATGATGTAGTAGAAGTTTTGTCGTTAGCGATCGGTGGATGTCGTGTATTAAACCTATCGGATGATGTAGTAGAAGTTTTGTCGTTAGCGATCGGTGAATGTCGTGTATTAAACCTATCGGATGATGTAGTAGAAGTTTTGTCGTTAGCGATCGGTGGATGTCGTGTATTAAACCTATCGGATGATGTAGTAGTTGTCGTTAGCGATCGGTGAATGTCGGGTATTAAACCTAGTCGGGATATGTTAGGTTTTGTCTTACGCGATCGTGGATGTCCGTGTATTAAACCTATCGGATGATGTAGTAGAAGTTTTGGCCGTTAGCGATCGGTGAATGTCGTGTATTAACCTATCGGATGATGTAGGAGAAGTTTGTGTCGTTAGCGATCGGTATATGTAGCTTGTTCTACCGGAAGACGAGAGTAAAAGATTTGTCGTCTTGTGGTCGGCAGAGGCTGGGTGAATGAATCATCCGGCTGACGTCATCGGTGGAAGCCTTCGGTTTGTTTCTGTCATTTTTTGACTTCGTTCAGCGGATGATGTGTTTGACTTTTATAAACTTTAAGTGTTTCATGCCTAAGCCTTCATCTCTTCTGGCCGAATTATTTTCTTAATACTTTAATTGATTATTCAAACACTATTTTATAGTTTTGCTTAACTTTGCTTTGCTCAAAGATTTTTCGCTGCAAGTTTTTATGTTTTTAACAAACGTTCAAATTTGACTTTGAAACGAAGTTTTAAATTTGGTCCAAAATTTTCTTAGTTATGTTCGGATTTTTTAGTAACAGACCGGGTTTAGAAAACTCGGGGCGTTACATTATGTGGGTTAGTAACTATGTTTAAAATGCTTCTTATATTACCTTGATGGTGAATATTTTCTTGATTAATAAATGGGAACTAGAAAGTAAAATTAGAGAAAAGTATCTCCAACTTTTGGACAACTAAGTTAGAGATAAATTTCAGGACGAAATTTTATTAACAGATGAATAATGTAATGGTTTGAATCTTCAATATTCTATTGTCAATAATGTATTGTGGATATTTATTATGGATGATATATGAATATAAGTTATGGAAGTTGTATTGCAAAAATGGTACAAAGTTTTTGTGAATGCCAAAAATGAAATCGTTTTGTAGGAACATAATTGATAGTAAGTGTAATAACTTTTGCTGTGATAATTGGATTTCTATGAAATTTAGTAGTCGTAAACTAGACATGTAAAGGAAAAGAATGATTTTAGAATGAAAGAAGTTGAATGTATGTAGCAAAAGTAATTTGCTTTCAAATCTGATGAATGACGTTTATGTTTTAAACTGCACTGTTTTGGTAAATAGCTTTAAACTACATCTTTGAGTTGGAATTTGGAGAAAGTTAAAGAAGGAAAAATGTTTCCAACACTTTGTATCATATATCCATGAAATAGCTTTGGACAACCAATAGAGTTAGAGCACGTGGCAATCAGCATATGTTTGGTAAGTTGTTTTACTTATGTAATTAATTAAGTTAATAAAGTATGATTAATTATGCTAATCATGGTGATTAACTCAAGACTAATCAAAATTAATTAGTTTTAGCTAAGTATACTTAAACATCAGTAATCTTGGTATTTTTTAGAATATCCATAGAAGGAAGGGCAATTTTGTAGGGCAATTTTGTACAAAGGCATGACGTGGTTTGGTTAAAAAGGGAAGTTTATCCAATAACCATCTAGAAATAAGGGATAAAGGCTAAAGAAATAGCCATTTTTGTGGGATTCAGATTGAGAAAAAAGAAAAATGAGAAAGAAGAAAGAAAAAGAGAGAGAAAAAGTAGAATTTTGGACTTGTTCATCAAAGAAAAGTTAATCAGCTTTGAGAGATGATTCTGTAGGACAAAAAATCAGTTCATTAGGTGGAAATTTAGTGAGAGAGGAGGAACCTTCAATAGGTAAGTAAATCCTACATTTAGAATAGTTAATTTAACTTTTATTGTATTGTTTAGGTGGATAGATTTAAATTATGACTTTGTTTCTTATTAGGCTCAGAATTTTGATTGTGGATAGAAGTAAATAAATGGATGTTGTTTTGATATGAGATGAATGATGTTTATAAGAAAATTATGCTTTCAAATTGAATTTTTATGTTAAAAAGAAATGTTTTGAAAACATTGTGTTAAAGCAATTTGATATGCTGGTTTTCAAATTGATTTGCATGGGTCAGTTTTATGGTATAAATGTGCATGACATTAGTTTTATAAAATGTGTTAAAACATGCATTTAAAGAAAAGAGGAAGTTGACAATCTTGATAACAAATAAAACTAATGGTTGGACTTTGCCTGTTCGTATGGGATGTGTATGACTATGGAAACGAGAAAAAGATCAACTTAATGTCCTTATTGAGTTGAAAATCTTTAAACCTCGAGAGGAAGCAATGCATAAGGTCCTATAAGCCCTGCCAGAGAATGCTCGGGAAGGTGTGAGATTGTGTGATGGTTATACATATTGAAATTATAGTGTATTGTTTTTTAACATAAATATTTGGCTGTCAAAAGATGCGTTGGAGTTTTCTTGAAAATACGATCTTAATCATACAAAGTTCATTGTATTTGAATTGGATTTATTTAATGAAAATAATTTTAAACAATGGTTGAGTGGTTTCAAAATATTGATTTTGAGCATGCATATCCTTATAGCAATTGCATGACTTTCAAAAGAATATGATTTAGATGATTTTTAAAGAATCGTTGTAGTGGAAGATGGTGATTAATCCTATATGGTGTTAATAAAGTTTTGATTAGTTCTAATATGTGTTAGGTTTATTTACTGGGCTAAAAACTCATTATATGGATACTTTATATTTTCATATATCGAGAACGATCACCAGGAGAGAAAATGACATGCCAAAGATTGGCAACCACCAACCTCGGCCAAACTCGTGGCCAAGCCTCTTCTCTAACTCGTTTGTTCTTTGTGAAGGTGATGAAATTGGGCCAAGAGGAGTTAAATCTTAACCTTCAAGTTGAGCATTCGGAATCAAAAGGGAGGCCAACAATTCAAAGGAAATGGTTACACTCGAAGAAGGCAAACAAGATAGCCTAATGGATGGCTCGAACATCGTGGGGAGGTGAAAGGAAACAACATGGCACCTTCCAATGAAGATAGAGGATCAAAGCCAAGTGTTCAAGGCTTGAGGAAGTCAAACATCCTTTGTAACACAAAAATTTTTCATTCTGCTTATTTCAATTGATAAATTAGTTAAAAATCTTTCCATAAATAGAAGTTGAATGGTGAAAAGAAAAGATTGAAGTGAATTGGTGGAATTACATGCATTGAGTTGAAATACCCCTAAGGAAATTGAGAGTTATAAAATTATGTAAGTAATTTGTGAAATTAAAAGTTAAGAGGAGGAAAAGCAAAGGATAATGGAGGGTTCACGTAGGATAAATGAAAATGGAAGAAGAGAGAGATGTTAGTTAAGAAAAGTAGATGAAGTTAAAAGTTGACCAAATTCAAACTGGTGTGTTTAAGATCAAGGAAAGGAGATGAAAAGAAGTGGGGTGGGGCAAGAATAAAGATGAGGAGAGAGAGGACAAATTTTGAAAAGTAAAAAAGAGAAATATAATAATAATAACAAAATAAAGGACTAATAACATTGAAGTTGAAGGTCAAGGACGAGGAAAGAACCAATAGGGAATTGATTAACCAATGGAAATGGAGTTTGAAGTCAAACTTTTGGTTGAATGGGTGGATTGAAAAGGCTTCAACATGGGATTGGCTGAAGAGAATGAATAAGTGGAGGGAGAAAAGAAGAAAAAAATGAAGGAAAACTCACCCTCTCTAGAACCTTCTTTTACTTTAAGTAGAGAAAAGTGTGTTGTAAACCCTCATTTTAACCCTCAAGCACCACGACATCTCTCCCTCCCTTTCTGAGATTTTTTTTAAACAATTTCATTTATCCTCTCAAAGACTTTCAAGGTATGACAATCTTAGTTGAAGCTTATGCACGTTTTGAAGTTCTCATGTACTAAAAAAGATGTTTTGTGGTGTTTATTGGATGGCTTGAAAACCCTATTTTCTATAGCACAAAATTGTGGTTTCTCTTTTCTGTTTCTTGGCTAATTGAATGATTAAGCATGCAAGATTGACTTTATTAGTGAATTTGATGTAAAGAAATTGATTGTTTGATGGAATTTTTGAAAGTTGAAGAAATCTAGAAAAGTAGGCTAAAATAGAGAAGGTTCTGTTTTAGCCAATTTCAGCTGAACTGTTGATGTTGGGTTATAAATTTAATTTGACCATTAGAAAATAAACACTTTGAGGTTTCTATAACATCTTGAATCATCAAATTCGGACTTATATTCGATTTGTTACGGATTTTTGAATCTATTGTACAAAAAACTGAAAAACAAATCTGGGACAGTTTGGTTTTGGTAATTCTGAATCATTTAATGGTTTTTGATTTCTAAATTGAGCTTAGAATGTCAAAGTAGACTCTTTAGGGAGTTCATAAAATTTTGAATCATTGAATTCGGACCTATATTCAATTTATTACAAATTTTTAAAATTGGTTGAAAGTTTGATAAAAACTGGAATTTAGAACTATGTACAGGGTAGTTTCGGTTTTGTTAATTTCGGCTGTGATATTTTCTTTAGTTTGATAAATAGTTTATACCATTAGAAACTAGACACTTTAAGGATTGTATAGCATTTTGAATCACCGAATTCAGACAGTATTTGAATTGTTATGAATTTTTGAAGTTGGACGATAAAATGGTAAATCCGAGAATTTGTTAAGAAAATGTATGAATTAAGGTTAGTTGATACACAAGTGATTAATTTGGATGCTTGGAATTAGTGAATGTGTTTATATGCATTTATTTTGATTATGTTATGGGATAGAAGTTAATGGATGTCGTTTATACTTCAGGTTTTTAAAAGTTTCAAACATTAAGTGTACGGATTGAGATAAGTTGCCTACGGATCCAGGTAAGTAGTATATGTTTGCACTTTGCCTTCGAGCCTACTTCAAAGAACGTTAGGTTTATGATGGTATGTTATTGTCTGTTTGATTATGTCATACATTGTATGTTTAATTCTGTCATGCAACATAGTTTTAAAGGTACAAAAATGAAACAAAAATGAATTTCTCATGTTTTATGAAATGACATAGTTTGAAACGAAACGATAAGAAATGTAACAAAAGCCTATGCAAGAGTGGGGTTTAGGTATGGCCATCCCGAGAGGTGGACTGCGAGGTGTGCCTCCTTTTCCCCCTCTTTATGTGAGTATGGTCGTCCAATGACTTGGAATGTGAGGTGTGTGTACTCTTTCTAGAGCGAGTTTGGCCGTCCTATGAGGTGGACCGTGAGGTGTGCCTACTTAATCTAGTACGTAAAGAAGAAGAGAAAAGTAAGAGATGGTAGAAACTGCATCGTTAGGATATATGTGAATTGTTTTCATTTCATTATTGCATTACTTGCTTAGCATTAGACTAATAGGTGAGTTTTGTGTTCTAGGTGACGAAGAATTAGCCGGGGAGATTTATGAGCTGGTGCAGGACTAGGAGTGTAACGACTGAACCCCCCGATGGGCCCAGCCGTGCAGTCCCGGCTCACATAGGGCCCTGACACATGGTTTCCCGAAGGCCGTCCCACGTGTACTCATGATCTTCTCACCCCCTGAAGGAAGTTTTTGTCTCCCTCTCCACTCAAACCCAAGACCTCAGGGACTAGTACCTGGGCTACAAGTGAGGAGTACCACATGAGCACTAGCTCAAGTGTAACGACCCTAAGTACGTACCCATTTACCCGTATAAATTTTTCATTTTTATTTTTACATTTTAAATAAAACTTTAAAACCTAACGTTAAAGCGGAATTGAAATCGAAGCCGAAACCGGAATCGAAATCGAAGTTCGTTTGGTAAATAATTTAAAATATAAACTAAAACTATTAATAAAACTTAAATCATTTAAACATTTAATAACATTAAATACAGAGGGGTAGAATCGGAAAACAATCGCCAAGAGGCTGGCATGTAGCAAGCGATCGATCTCTGCTGAAAAGCAGAGATCGATCGCTGCATGCTTACATGCAGCAAGCGATCGATCTCTGCTGAAAAGCAGAGATCGATCGCTGCAGCATGTAACAAGGGCGGCGATCGATCTCTGCTTTTCAGCAGAGATCGATCGCTGCACACTATGCAGCGATCCTTTCTTCAGTAGGGCAGCGATCGATCTCTGCTTTTCAGCAGAGATCGATCGCTGCACACTATGCAGCGATCCTTTCTTCAGAACACTTAACCTTTCTTTCATTTCTTTCATGCTTTACACTTCAACACCTCGATTTGCTCTCTGGAATCCGATTTCCAGAGAGCAAAACTTATTCTTCTTCACGCCAACAATTACCATAACTCACCACCTAAATCCAACCAATTAAAACTAAAACGTATTCTAAATTCAATCGACTCGAGTCAGACTTTGCGAAACCCAACTGCGTGGATAGCTCTAAAAACCGAGCTATCCGTATCAACCTAAAAGCAATTCATAACACTTAATTTAAACAACCAAACAGTTCAAGAATTTCTATAACGTTTAAATAACTGTTTTTAACCAAAACATTTACGTACAATTACCAAACGTTATCTAACCCCTATCAAGATCCAAGCACCCTAATGTGTTCTATACAGTTTATCATCAATCCAAAATGTCTCAAAAACCCCCAAAACCTTTACGTACATCCCCCACGGGTCAAAACGCGCCTCGACTGCTCAGCGCACTCCCACAGCCATCATCCATCAGCTGCTCCTACGTCAGGAGGAGGAATATCATCCTCACCTGGGTCAACCTAACCTAGAACGTCACCTACACCATACAGACACATATGAGATATTGAAATCTCAGTAAGCTACGTAAATGCAGATGCATGCGTGCGTATGCCATTCATAAAACGTGCAGATTACAGATTCATATTCAGATACATTTCATTCTTTTCATTACGTCACAGACAGATTGTTACCGATACAGATACAGATACAGATACAGATACAGATACAGATACAGATACAGATACAGATACAGATACAGATACAGATACAGATACAGATACAGATACAGATACAGATACAGATACAGATACAGATACAGATACAGATACAGATACAGATACAGATACAGATACAGATACAGATACAGATACAGATACAGATACAGATACAGATACAGATACAGATACAGATACAGATACAGATACAGATACAGATACAGATACAGATACAGATACAGATACAGATACAGATACAGATACAGATACAGATACAGATACAGATACAGATACAGATACAGATACAGATACAGATACAGATACAGATACAGATACAGATACAGATACAGATACAGATACAGATACAGATACAGATACAGATACAGATACAGATACAGATACAGATACAGATACAGATACAGATACAGATACAGATACAGATACAGATACAGATACAGATACAGATACAGATACAGAACCGAGCTATCCGTATCAACCTAAAAGCAATTCATAACACTAATTTAAACAACCAAACAGTTCAAGAATTTCTATAACGTTTAAATAACTGTTTTAACCAAACTTTTACGTACAATTACCAAAGTATCTAACCCCTATCAAGATCAAGCACCCTAATGTGTTCTATACAGTTTATCATCAATCCAAAGTCTCAACAAACCCCCAAACCCTTTACGTACATCCCCCACGGGTCAAAACGCGCCTCGAATGCTCAGCGCATCCCACAGCCATCTCCATCAGCTGCTCCTACGTCAGGAGGAGGAATATCATCCTAACCTGGGTCAACCCTAACCTAGAACGTCACCTAACCCATACAGACACATATGAGATATGAACAGATACAGATACAGATTACGTACATTAATTACAGAGGTTCATTTCTTTCCTTAAACACGTGCGGAAATCCATTTTCTATGACATTTGAAATACGTGATACATGAACAGTTAATCAGCGGAAAGTAAACAAACAGCATACATATCAACAAGACAATACAACATAACCTATAAACAACTAACCTAACTACCCAACCTAAACAACGTAAAACAAGGAACCCTCAAGGATCCTTGATACGACGACGAGGTATGGTGTAGACCTTTCGGTCAAGCAAGTCACGAGAACTTACCTTGAGCGCGCTAGATCTCAAGCTTTGTCCACTGGAGTCGCGTGTCTGAGGTAAAACACGATATTTGCCGTTAAAACCGAATTAAGCTATTAAACGTCCAAATTAACAAAACCTTAACTAAAAGTATTTCCTAATGCTTTAATTCGATTTATTAAGCTAATTCATCGAGCAATCGAACTTTTTCCGAAAACCCTAAAATTCTCGGATTTTTTAAACTTTTTCACAATTCGATTTATCTTCATCCGATAACGCCAAATACGTCCACTATATACTTAATCATGGCTAACCTATTAATTACGAGCTCTAATTCGCGTTTTTTAACGAGATATAATAAACCCTAATTATCTAAAACGGCGTAAACGTTGAAATAAAAGCTCTAAGATTGTAGGTACATACCGAGGGTAGCGAGAGAAGGAGAAATGACGGAAGAAACGAGACAAACGGAGCTCGAATCGGAATCGGATTGAAGGAAACCCTCGCGGCAGAGAAGAGAAGCCGAGAGAGTTGAGCTTCTGGAAATCGATTTTCACAAAGTGAAAATCGATTAAGGCATGTTGCCTTATTTATAAATTAAAATAGCTAAATGACCAATTTGCCCTTACACTAAATTCTATTTTTGTTTCGTCCTTCGGTTCGTTAATCGTCTAGCTATTCGGTTTCTCGAAAGTTCCATATTTTGCCAATAACTTCTATTCATTACCAGGGATTTATTAAAACTGCCCGTTCGCGATTCGGACCTCGTTTACTATTTTTACGAGAACGTCTTTTACTTTACGAAAGCGTATTTACTCGGAATATAGTGTTTGATCTCTGAAAATTCCCGTAAATTCCTTAAAATTCTTATTATTCATTAGAATCGTAATGACTCTTTCTTTTTGTAAAACGGACTTGATTTGACATATTTACCAAAAATGCCATTAAATAATGAAATAATAATATAACATAATATATCCAAAAATCCGTACAAGCCGGATATTACATTCTACCCTCCTTATTCAGAATTTTGTCCACAAAATTAAATCATACAAACAAATCAGGATATTTAGTCATCATATCCTGCTGTCGTTCCCACGTCGCCTCTTCCACCTCGTGATTCCGCCATAGAACTTTGACTAGCGGAATTTCCTTGTTGCGTAGAATCTTGATGGAATGCTCCAAAATACGTACCGGCCTCACCTCATAGCTCAAGGTAGGTTGTACCTCAATCTCCGTAGCCTCCACAATCTGCGACGGATCGCGTAGACATCTCCGAAGCATGGATACATAGAACACATCGTGGATACCCTCCATAGAAGCCGGAAGCTGCAATCTATACGCCAACTTCCCGATCCTCTTCAGAATAGGAAAGGGTCCCACATACCGAGGGTTCAACTTACCCCTCCTTCCAAATCTCGCGACACCTTTGAACGGAGAAACCTTCAAATAAACCTCGTCGCCCTCCTCGAACTCTAGCTCTCGCCGTCTCACATCAGCATAACTCTTCTGTCGGCTCTGAGCTACCTCAATGCGCTGTCGGATAATGGCAATCTTCTCTGCCGTCTGCTGTATAATCTCTGGACCAACGATGCTGGCCTCGCCAACCTCGTCCCAATATAACGGAGACCTACACTTTCGACCATATAAGGCTTCATACGGAGCCATGCCGATAGTAGCCTGGAAGCTGTTGTTGTACAAGAACTCGATCAGTGGCAAATACCTGCTCCACGATCCCTGAAACTCAAGCACACACGCTCTGAGCATATCCTCCAAAATCTGATTTGTCCTCTCTGTCTGACCATCAGTCTGAGGATGAAACGCCGTGCTGAAGTTAAGCTGAGTCCCCATAGCCTTATGCAGGCTCTTCCAGAACTTCTATGTGAATCTCGGATCTCTGTCTGAGACAATAGAGACTGGCACGCCATGCAGTCTGACTATCTCCTGCACATAAAGCTCGGCGAGCTGATCCATAGAAGACGCCATCTTCACAGGCAAAAAGTGAGCTGACTTTGTCAATCGGTCCACAATAACCCAAATGCCGTCATGGCCTCTCGTAGTCCTCGGGAGCCCCACAATGAAATCCATGGAGATCTGCTCCCACTTCCACTCCGGAATCGGCAGTGGTAATAGTGTCCCAGCGGGTCTTTGGTGCTCAGCCTTTACCTGCTGACATACTAGGCAGGTCTCAACGTACTTGGCAACCTCCCTCTTCATGTTCGGCCACCAGAAGTGCTGTCTCAAATCCCGATACATCTTGGTACTCCCCGGGTGCACAGAATATGCCGAAGAATGTGCCTCGGCCAATATCTCCTTCTTTAGATCCTCGTCACTAGGCACGTACCACCTATGCCTGAACTTCAGAATACCATCCTCTGATAAATGAAAATCTGACGAGTCTCCCAATGTCATGCTCGATCGAAGCTCCATACACTCCGTATCACTCTGCTGAGCCTCGCGTATACGATCAAGAATAGTTGGCTTGAGAGAAATGTTGGCAAGCATATAGGACAACTCTGCCACTATCTCCACGTCGAATCTCTCAATCTCAGAGCGCAGCGTAACTGACATCGCTGCTAATGATGGCTGACTCGCAGAAGGCACTCTACTCAATGCATCAGCTACCTTGTTCGCCTTTCCTGGGTGGTACTTGATATCAAAATCGTAATCGTTGACGAACTCAAGCCATCGCCTCTGTCGTATATTCAGCTCTTTCTGCGTAAATAAGTACTTCAAGCTCTTGTGGTCGGAAAATATCTCGCACTGCTGCCCATATAAATAATGCCTCCATATCTTCAGTGCGAAGACCACAGCTGCTAACTCGAGGTCGTGCGTGGGGTAATTCTGCTCGTACGGCTTCAACTGCCGAGAAGCATAAGAAATAACTCTCCCCTCCTGCATCAATACACAACCGAGTCCCACTCCCGATGCATCACAATAAACACTGTATCTGATACCTTCATCAGGTAATGCCAGTACTGGAGCGGTGGTCAATCTCTACTTTAACTCCATAAAACTATCATCACAAGCAGCCGACCATGTAAATCTCTCGTTCTTCCGAGTCAATCGTGTAAGAGGAAGTGCGATCCTCGAGAATCCCTCTATAAACTTCCGATAATAACCGGCCAACCCGAGAAATCCACGCACCTCACGTACGTTCTTCGGCTGTGGCCAATCTCTTACCACCTGAATCTTGCTCGGATCCACAGAAACTCCGTCCTGTGATATAATATGGCCAAGGAAGCTCACCCTGTCAAGCCAGAACTCGCACTTCGAAAACTTTGGATACAGATAGTGCTGACATAGGGTCCTTAGAACAATCCTCAAATGCTCCTCGTGTTCTTCCTTCGTTTTAGAGTTGATCAATATGTCGTCGATGAAAACCACCACGAACTTGTCCAGATACTCCTTGAAGACACGGTTCATCAGGTCCATAAACGCTGCAGGGGCATTAGTAAGTCGAAAAGACATGACAAGGAACTCATAATGCCCATACCTCGTTCGGAAGGCTGTCTTCGGTATATCATCCCTACGGACCTTCAGCTGATTATAACCCGAGCGGAGATCAATCCTGGAAAATACCCGGGCACCCTGTAGCTGATCAAATAAGTCGTCAATCCGGGGCAGTGGATACTTATTCTTCACTGTGAGCTTATTCAGCTCCCTGTAATCAATGCACATCCTGAGGGTCCCGTCTTTCTTCTTGACGAATAGAACAGGCGCACCCCAGGGTGAAACACTGGGTCGAATGAAACCTTTCTCCAATAACTCATCAAGCTGAGTCCTCAACTCTCTCAACTCGGCTGGTGCCAACCGGTATGGGTTCTTAAACCTCGGTGCAGAGTTAGGATATACGTCAATAGTGAACTCAATCTCCCGGTCCGGTGGTAGTCCGGGAAGATCATCGAGAAAGATGCCAGAAAACTCTCTGACTATAGGAATATCGCTCGGCTTCAATCCGCTGAGCAACCGACAATCAAAGACAGAGGCCAAATAAATAGAGCACGCACCTTTGAACTGCTCGTTGACCTCCATAGAATAAGAGATAGGCGATCCAGTCAATCGGTTCCTCGCCTGATAGGAAAACTCGGCTCTATCCGGGGGTCGGAAGGTCACAATCCCGGAGCGACAATCGATGGTGGCGAAGTGCTGTGCTAGCCAGTCCATCCCCAAAATAAGATCGTACCGCTCTATGCTCATAACTATCAAACGAGCATAAAGGGTAATACTCCCCACCGAGACGATATTGCCCTGGAGAATACGATCTGAACGCATATGCTCTCCCGAAGGTAGCATCACACTGTACTCATACTCTGACGGCCCAGACTCTAACCCCAATCTAGCCATACATGCAGTCGATACGAAGGAGTGCGTAGCTCCAGTATCCATCAAAGTAAACACAGTAGCGCCCATAAGCAAAATAGTACCTGCAATCACTGCAGGCTGAGCCTCGTCATCAACATCGTCAGGCCCGATCAACGCAAAAACCCTGGGCATAACCCTCCTCTGATCATCGCCTGGTAGATCTCGACCCGGATGCGGGCAATCTCTAACAAAATGGCCGACTCCACCACATCTGTAGCATTTATTAGAGCCAACACGGCACTCGCCACTATGTTCTTTCTGGCACAAGGGGCACCATGGCATCTGAGAAGCCCCCTGTATCTGCTTCCCCTTACCCCGATCATTGGAGAGGTCTCTTCACACCCCGCTGCTGTGGCTGGGGCGGTGCTCTGGGCTGCCAACCTCGGCTCTGCGACTGAGGTCGTATCTCGCGGAAGAAGCCCTTAGCTTGCTCCCTCGGCCTAATACAAGTGGCTCTGGCAGCCTCAATATCCAGAGCTCTGGCTGTAATATCAGAATATGGCGCATCAATAATACCTGAGACTACCACGTGCATCCGAATCTCCGGATTAAGTCCCTCCATAAAGTGGTGCACCTTCTCCTCATTATCGCTGACAAGGCGAGGTGCGAATCGTGACAAAGCCTCAAATCTCCGGATATAATCTGCAACTGAACCAGTCTGCTTCAGCTGCATAAACTCGTTCCTCTTGGCCACTCTCACCGTGCGGCTGAAATACTTATCGTAGAATAAAAACTTGAACCGATCCCAAGTCATAACTGATACGTCCGTCGTGGCCTTGATCGAATCCCACCAAAAGCGAGCATCCAAGGCCAAGTGAAAGGTGGCATAAGCTACCTTGCTCCCGTTACCAACCTCCGCATATCCTAGCATATCCTCCATCACTCGGATCCACTCCTCGGCACGCGTCGGATCCGATGATTGGCCCTCGAACACAGGAGGCCGAAGGCTTTGAAACCTCTGCATACCCTGATTACTGGGAACTACCAACTCCTGAGCCCTCTGATTCTCTCGCTGGTTCTCTCGATTCACTAGGTCTGTAATTTGTTGCGCTTGCCGGTCCATATGCTGAGACTGGCGGTCAATCAACTCCGTAAGTCGATCCATCGCGTCATCTCTAGGATCTCTTCCTCGAACCATATTTATAAAACTCCTATAAAATTCAAACAAGTAATCTCTAAGAAACAAAATCGTATAAAGGTGTAAAAAGACTTACAGTTGATGAAGGATGTCCGCGTAGTGGCTGTGCAGTCGAGCAGTCTACAGAATCGATTTTAAAACCTGGGGGCTTTGATACCATAAATGTAACGACCCTAAGTCCGTACCCATTTACCCGTATAAATTTTTCATTTTTATTTTTACATTTTAAATAAAACTTTAAAACCTAACGTTAAAGCGGAATTGAAATCGAAGCCGAAACCGGAATCGAAATCGAAGTTCGTTTGGTAAATAATTTAAAATATAAACTAAAACTATTAATAAAACTTAAATCATTTAAACATTTAATAACATTAAATACAGAGGGGTAGAATCGGAAAACAATCGCCAAGAGGCTAGAGATCGATCGCTGCCTGCATGTAACAAGGGCGGCGATCGATCTCTGCTTTTCAGCAGAGATCGATCGCTGCACACTATGCAGCGATCCTTTCTTCAGTAGGGCAGCGATCGATCTCTGCTTTTCAGCAGCGATCCTTCTTTCAGATACAGATACAGATACAGATACAGATACAGATACAGATACAGATACAGATACAGATACAGATACAGATACAGATACAGATACAGATACAGATACAGATACAGATACAGATACAGATACAGATACAGATACAGATACAGATACAGATACAGATACAGATACAGATACAGATACAGATACAGATACAGATACAGATACAGATACAGATACAGATACAGATACAGATACAGATACAGATACAGATACAGATACAGATACAGATACAGATACAGATACAGATACAGATACAGATACAGATACAGATACAGATACAGATACAGATACAGATACAGATACAGATACAGATACAGATACAGATACAGATACAGATACAGATACAGATACAGATACAGATACAGATACAGATCAAAACATTTACGTACATTACCGAAAAAATGCGTATCTAACCCCTATCCAGATCCAAGCACCCTAATATGTCTATACAGTTATCATCAATCCAAATGTCTCAAAAACCCCCAAAAACCTTTACGTACAGCCCCACGGGTCAAAACGCGCCTCGACTGCTCAGCGCACTCCCACGGCCATCATCCATCACTGCTCCTACGTCAGGAGGAGGAATATCATCCTCACCTGGGTCAACGTAACTAGAACGTCACCTACACCATACAGACACATTGAGATAGTGAATCTCAGTAAGCGTACGTAAATGCAGATGCATGCGTGCGTAGGCCATTCATAAAACGTGCAGATTAGATTCATATTCAGATACATTTCATTCTTTCATTACGTCACAGACAGATACAGATACAGATACAGATACAGATACAGATACAGATACAGATACAGATACAGATACAGATACAGATACAGATACAGATACAGATACAGATACAGATACAGATACAGATACAGATACAGATACAGATACAGATACAGATACAGATACAGATACAGATACAGATACAGATACAGATACAGATACAGATACAGATACAGATACAGATACAGATACAGATACAGATACAGATACAGATACAGATACAGATACAGATACAGATACAGATACAGATACAGATACAGATACAGATACAGATACAGATACAGATACAGATACAGATACAGATACAGATACAGATACAGATACAGATACAGATACAGATACAGATACAGATACAGATACAGATACAGATACAGATACAGATACAGATACAGATACAGATACAGATACAGATACAGATACAGATACAGATACAGATACAGATACAGATACAGATACAGATACAGATACAGATACAGCGATCCTTCTTCAGAACACTTAACCCTTTCTTTCATTTCTTTCATGCTTTACACTTCAACACCTCGATTTGCTCTCTGGAATCCGATTTCCAGAGAGCAAACTAGTCTTCTTCACGCCAACAATTACCATAAACTCACCACCTAATCCAACCAATTAAACTAAAACGTATTCTAAATTCAATCGACTCGAGTCAGACTTTGCGAAACCCAACTGCGTGGATAGCTCTAAAAACCGAGCTATCCGTATCAACCTAAAAGCAATTCATAACACTTAATTTAAAACAACCAAACAGTTCCAGAATTTCTATAACGTTTAAATAACTGTTTTAACCAAAACATTTTACGTCCAATTACCAAAACGTTATCTAACCCCCCTATCCAGATCCAAGCACCCTAATATGTTCTATACAGTTATCATCAATCCAAAATGTCTCAAAAAACCCCCAAAACCTTTACGTACATCCCCCACGGGTCAAAACGCGCCTCGACTGCTCAGCGCAATCCCACGGCCATCACCATCAGCTGCTCCTACGTCAGGAGGAGGAATATCATCCTCACCTGGGTCAACGTAACCTAGAACGTCACCTACACCATACAGACACATATGAGATATTGAAATCTCAGTAAGCTACGTAAATGCAGAGATGCATGCTGTGCGTATGCCATTCATAAAACGTGCAGATTACAGATTCATATTCAGATACATTTTCATTCTTTTCATTACGTCACAGACAGATTGTTACCGAGATATCAGCCCTCTAAATGGAAAGGATACGACAGATACAGATACAGATAGACGTACGTAATATTACAGAGGTTCATTTCTTTCCTTAAAAAAACACGTGCGGAAATCCATTTCTATGACATGTGAAATACGTGATGCATGAACAGTTAATCATCGGAAAGTAAACAAACAGCATACATATCAAACAAGACAATACAACATAACCTATAAACAACTAACCTAACTACCCAACCTAACAACGTAAAACAAGGAACCCTCAAGGATCCTTGATACGACGACGAGGTATGGTGTAGACCTTTCGGTCAAGCAAGTCACGAGACTTACCTTGAGCGCGCTGGATCTCAAGCTTCGTCCACTGGAGTCGCGTGTCTGAGGTAAAACACGATATTTGCCGTTAAAAGACCGAATTAAGCTATTAAAACGTCCAAATTAACAAAACCTTAACTAAAAGTATTTCCTAATGCTTTAATTCGATTTATTAAGCTAATTCATCGAGCAATCGAACTTTTTCCGAAAACCCTAAAATTCTCGGATTTTTTAAACTTTTTCACAATTCGATTTATCTTCGTCCGATAACGCCAAATACGTCCACTATATACTTAATCATGGCTAACCTATTAATTACGAGCTCTAATTCGCGTTTTTTAACGAGATATAATCGAAACCCTAATTATCTAAAACGGCGTAAACGTTGAAATAAAAGCTCTAAGATTGTAGGTACATACCGAGGGTAGCGAGAGAAGGAGAAATGACGGAAGAAACGAGACAAACGGAGCTCGAATCGTAATCGGATTGAAGGAAACCCTCGCGGCAGAGAAGAGAAGCCGAGAGAGTTGAGCTTCTTGAAATCGATTTTCACAAAGTGAAAATCGATTAAGGCATGTTGCCTTATTTATAAATTAAAATAGCTAAATGACCAATTTGCCCTTACACTAAATTCTATTTTTGTTTCGTCCTTCGGTTCGTTAATCGTCTAGCTATTCGGTTTCTCGAAAGTTCCATATTTTGGCAATAACTTCTATTCATTGCCAGGGATTTATTAAAACTGCCCGTTCGCGATTCGGACCTCGTTTACTATTTTTACGTGAACGTCTTTTACTTTACGAAAAGCGTATTTACTCGGAATGTAGTGTTTAATCTCTGAAAATTCCCGTAAATTCCTTAAAATTCTTATTATTCGTTAGAATCGTAATGACGCTTTCTTTTTGTAAAACGAACATGATTTGACATATTTACCAAAAATGCATTTTTTTTTTTTTTTTTTTTTTTTTTTTTTTTTTTTTTTTTTTTTTTTTTTTTTTTTTTTTTTTTTTTTTTTTTTTTTTTTTTTTTTTTTTTTTTTTTTTTTTTTTTTTTTTTTTTTTTTTTTTTTTTTTTTTTTTTTTTTTTTTTTTTTTTTTTTTTTTTTTTTTTTTTTTTTTTTTTTTTTTTTTTTTTTTTTTTTTTTTTTTTTTTTTTTTTTTTTTTTTTTTTTTTTTTTTTTTTTTTTTTTTTTTTTTTTTTTTTTTTTTTTTTTTTTTTTTTTTTTTTTTTTTTTTTTTTTTTTTTTTTTTTTTTTTTTTTTTTTTTTTTTTTTTTTTTTTTTTTTTTTTTTTTTTTTTTTTTTTTTTTTTTTTTTTTTTTTTTTTTTTTTTTTTTTTTTTTTTTTTTTTTTTTTTTTTTTTTTTTTTTTTTTTTTTTTTTTTTTTTTTTTTTTTTTTTTTTTTTTTTTTTTTTTTTTTTTTTTTTTTTTTTTTTTTTTTTTTTTTTATGAAATAATATATAACATAATATATCCAAAAATCCGTACAAGCCGGATATTACATCAAGTGGTACTCCTCACTTGTAGCCCAGGTACTAGTCCCTGAGCTCTTGGGTTCGAGTGGGGAGGGAGGCAAAAACTCCCTTTAGTGGGGTGAAGATCGTGAGTACACATGGGATGGCCTGAGGAAAACCATATGGTAGTGTCGGTTGGCTAGTGGGCCAGACTGCATGGCCTGGCCCATCGGGGGTTGGGTCGTTACAAGGAGGCAGTTGGAGGAGTACACTCATGCGACGATTAGGCCATTTGTTAGGGCGATTTAACTCGGGCGTAGGTATGTTTTGAAGTAAGAACTTGTATATATATGTTTAGTTTTAAACTTTAGTAACTTGTTTTGGTATAATATAAACTTTTGGATGGTTTGATGGAATTGATAAGCTTGAAGTTTTAAATAGAAATGTTTTGTTAGTTTTCACATGATTTGTTTGGTTCGGGTTTATAAAAATTTAAATGTTATGCTATCTAACTTGTTTTTAGAAAGAAAGGTGTCTTGGTTAGTAGAAAGAAGTTTTAGGTTGATGGATTTAAAGTATTTTGAAATGAGTTAAGTGTTTTTTTTTTAGAAGAAGAGTAAGAGGAAGAGGATCAGTCAGCTAGGCAGTGGTTTTAAAAAAAAATTATATGTTAATTATTTTACCTTTTGTTTATATGATATCAAATTGAGTTTTTACGAATGTTTTATTCAAACGATAAAGCTTCCACTGAGCATTTTAAATGGTGTAGTTTCAAGTTAAAGAAAATTTTAAATTTTACAGTAATTTTTGGTACAGAATAAGGGTCGTTACAGTGTTGGTATCAGAGTCCACGAGTTAAATCGTTCAGTATATTACCTAACAATGACAATCGCCACATGGAAGTACTTCAACAACTGTAAGTGTTTATGTTAAGTAATGTCATTATATGTATAATTATGTTTATGACTTGTGCAGGACTAACAAGGTGGTTAGGGAACAAAGAAGTAGATGTGATTCCTGAGTTATTCCGAGAGTTCAACTAGTGTACTAGCTATTTAGTGGATATGTCTTTGATGACCTAAAGGACTAGGAATAACATTACATTATATGTTGATGATAAATACTAAAATATATGATTAGGTTCATCGTTGTTAAGAAGATGAATGTTGTCTTAGTAAAGAAGTTCAAAGGAAAGGAAATTAAGTAATGTAGTAAATTATAGTCTAGGGGAGAAGTTTAATGTAAGATTTTAAATGAGGATACAGTAGGTTAGATACAGAAAGACACGTTGGGGACTTTAGAATAAAAAGGTTATACATTGAGATGGATAACTTTGTGTCACTGTAGGGAATCAAGGACATTTAAAATTTTGTCATTAGTAGAGGGGTACCAGCTAGGGATGATAGAAACCAGACTCTAGTTGAGAATTCTTGAAGCTTTAGAACATAGCACACCAAAAAGAAATTTAAGAGCTTACATATAGATTGAATAGACCAATCATCAATGAAGAAAATATGGAAGTTGGAGTTCGTTTAGAAAAGTAATATGCCTGAGAGTTATGGACAATTGAGGAAAGGTTGGGAACTTCACGTTCGAGTTTAAATTGGGTCGAAATCAAACGTATAAGGCATCATGTTGGAGAATGAGGAATAGGTGCAGATCGATGTTCATATGAAACGAAATTGGACAATTCATCAAGAACTACTTGACTTGAAATAAGAATCGAAAGGCCGCACCAAGGGTGTGAATGTGATGATGTTGAACGGCTTACAAGGACATTAGACATGATATTGTCCTAGGAATGAGAGAATCGTATTGGGACACTTAGGAAGGAGTGGTTGTAAGACGAGCTAAGGAAAGAGAAGTGTTAAAATATGTCTTATGACATAGTAGAAGAATTTAAGGAGGATGAAGTAGTTATCTTATAATCTACTTTCATTGAAGCTAAATTAAGCCCTATAAGACAAAATAGCTGGTACTCAAGATTTCTAGAATAAGTATGTAGTTGAGTGGTTCATTATTCGTGAGGTTGGATTCTATGAGATGGAAGATGGACGACTAGAATACATACCTTATATTTGGAATATAAGATAGAATGTTCACTACTGAGGAAGCATTAATAGGAATTTTGAATTAAGGATTTGAAAAAAAAAAAATCAGCCATTGTGGTTAGAAATAATAATAGTAACGAGTGGAGAAACCCTGATGTGTAACTGTTTAGAATATGCATCGTTTGGAATGAAGTTGAGAACGACTTAGAAAAGACGTGTAAAAAGGGGTATGGTCAGTTAAAGAAAAGTTGATGATCTTATGTTTAAGTTTAGGATTTGAATTAAGGTGATCATCGTTAGACGAATAAGCGAGAGTGGCGTTTAAAAATTATTCAGAATATAGGATTTGATAAATTGGGAAAGTGGATGTCAACCCTATCCCAAAAGGCTTAAAGTGTCGGCTCAATGAGTTATTAGGTATAAGGGTGGAAGCATTAGTTTCCTTAAGGATATTTATAATTCCGAACTATTAGAAGAGGTTGTGAACCGATAAAGGTGTATCAATTTTAGAGAATGAAACAAAGTAAAATATTGTTAATTCTTTTGGCTTGAAAAGCATAGAAGTTAAATTATGAGGCTATTGTTGTAACACCCCCGAACCCACCCCGGCTCGGTGCGTTACTTGGCTCACTCTAACCCCAAAACATAAAAAAAAGGACACAGCGAAATTTAATGTTAAGTCTCTCGAAGCTCTCTTATGTCCTACCTAGCTGCCTAGACTCACTAATTTCCCTTAATCCTAACCGTTAAGCATCACGGCGTCCTCCCCGAAAATTTTGACAAAGTAACTCCTGAAAATGGCGCCTCCAAAACGCTAGGTACCTACAAACGAATAAATCCTCAACCAGATCCAGAATACTCTTACTCAACTATCCACTCAAATCTCCGAATAGCAGTAAATAGGGAAACTATAATACTAACATCCCTAAGTGAAGAAAGTCCACAGTATAGGGCGACACATCACCCTTAACTATGACTATATACCACAAATACACAGAGCTATACCATAACTGTCAAAAACATCAACCAAAAAGAGTTACGTCATCCCATCATATCCACAAACAGACATCTACAATAAACTACACCAAAATGCAAATCCCCACATCTTCCGAAGACCATGGTCAAGGCGCCCCCACAACTGCCTGCACCGGCGTGCCCCGTGTGCCACCGACTGCCGCCTAATCCCGGCTCCATCATCTAGCTCACCTGAAACACGTCACCACCTACACCATTGAACACAAAAGTAAGCCTAATGCTTAATAAGTAGGGAACTAATGCACAACACATCAACACATTCTCGACTCAACCCTACATGCAGTTTCTACACACTCTGTTGTTTTCTTTTCATTCAGGTTGCATTTATCTTTCACTTTCATGTGAATCAAGTAGGCACACGCCCCAACACAGTCCTGGACGGCCATGCCTTGATCCACGGAGCAAGACTGGAGGCACACGTCCTAACACAGTCCGGGACGGCCAACCGAATCTCCCCCAATCAATCGTAGAATCCTCATTGTGTCTTCAAGCACGAACAGGTTGAGGCATTCATACTCACGACACATTACGTACATTAGCATAGCATCTCGAGTAAAATCCCTCGCGGGGTGCTCAACGAGCCACTTGCCCGACGAGGCTATTCTACCCGAGACCAAGTTACATATCAATTCTTATCTTGCATTTTATCCTCACCCCTTAAACATGCAAAACATGTGGTTTCGTAGTTTAAAAAACAATGATGCATGACACACGATGCATGACACGAATTTAAAACATAGCAAACAAACAAATAATCCCTACCGTTCTATGGTGTAGGCCCAAAGGCAACAAAACACGCATCCACTACTTACCTTTCGTCCTATCTCACTGAGGATACTCGGTTCCCTGCCCATCTACGGCTCGACCTACAACAAATATTCAACCTTCAATAAATCAAGCTTACAATCACAAATTACTCTCAAACTACTATTTCTAGCCTAATCCAACTAAAACCTAACTAAATTGGCCACTAATTTGGGTTTGGTAAAAACCGAACCAAAACTTCGAACGCGCGTAACTTTTGCGTCGGTTATCAGAATCATACAATTCCAGCAGCCACGTACTCCTCTAATAACCTAGTTTCACCTGCCAAAATGAAATTTAAAACAAACGGCCGCAGCTAGGTCAAAAATGGCAAAACCCGAATCTGCCATAAACTGGGAATTTCACCACTATCGGTTTTCCATCAATTTCCACCAAATTCCTCACCAATCGACCACCCACACCTTCAATTAGCATAATCTAACCAAAATCCCGAGACTACACACACAAAAACCGAAACACCCAAATTTGGAGTTCACTATTTTTCGCTCAAATTAAGCTCCTCACAGCTCCGTGACCATTGCTAGTCTAAGGGTCGGCAAACCCATGCCGAGAACTCCCAAAATCGGCCAGTGATCGGAGCCAAAACAAGCTCATCACTCACAGTGTCAAACGAACCAAAAACAGGGTGAAAACCGAACCTTACCAGGCGGTTCGTGTGCGGAGTGAGCCAGACCCTGCTCGTCGCCGTCGTCTGGCCGGAGAACGCCGGAAAACGCGATGAACTGGCTGTCGATCGTCGTTCGCCTCTCCCTCCTCTCCCTCCTCTCCCCTGTTCTCCTCTCGGCCTTCGGGCACTCGAACAACAGAATGGCCTTCGAGCCATTCTGTTGTTTTGTTTTTATTAATAATAATAATAATAATAATAATAATAATAATACTAATTTCTATTGAAACATTAATAAATCATCATTTACCATTTTGCCCTCCCGTGTTTTCGACCATTTCGAATTTCATTAAATCTCGTTCTTAAATTATAACCCCCGGCTTAATTTCACTGGGACTCGAACCTACATTTGTTTGCTTTTAAATTAATTAAAACAACTATAAATTAAACAACCACCTTATCCTTTTATTTTCTCTCAAATTTAAATAAATCTAAGATCCATAACTTAATTAAATCTAAAGCAGTACACAGTGAGAAAACAAAATCTCGGGTGTTACAATCCACCCTCCTTACAAAAATTTTGTCCTCAAAATTTGAGCTTAGTTATTGCTCAACATACATTCAACTTACCTACACTACGGCCCTACACATCTATCAGAAATAATGATCATTCCTACATCGTCAAGTTGTAACTTCACATACCTCTTCATGCTCTAGCCCGAATACTCACTCATCCACTAACTGTAATCTAATCCATACCTGTAACACACGACAATTTTGGCCTGCTGATTTTCTTAACAATTTTGATTGTCACCCTTTTATTAACCATTATGATTTTAAATTTAATGTCAAGACATATTTATTACAAGTTGAGTGAAACTAGGTTGGGTGGCAAGTTTGTAATTAAGTTGGATTTTAGTTAATATATATAGAAAATGGAAATCCTTAAACCTCATTAAACCCCACTGTAGCCGACATTTCCTTTCTCGGCGAATTCCCATTTTCTCCAAAGCTCTTCCTCTCTCTCGGCCAGCTACTCCTCCACCAACGATCAATTCTTCAGTATTCACTTCGACAATCCACGCTCTAGGTAAGACTTAGACAATGTAGTTACTGGATAGTTTCTTAGGGCTCTGTTTTCAGCTACAACTTGGGGTTTCAGATTCTTCAATGGTTGGGTTATTGTAGTAACATTTATAATCTGTGTTTATCTGCTAAGTTGAATCTACTTATTTAGATATTTTTGGAAACTTAATCTGTATGCATTAGGCACTCGACTAGGAAGATTTAGAAATATATAAGTTAGAATCTATGATGACTTTCGGTTAGAACTTTTAAGATTTTGATTTAACACTGTAATGTGAAATGTTTCTAGGTGAAAAAGTTTGAAGAGAGGTGCTTAAGTCTTCATAAGAAAACCAGGTAACTGAGTGAGTAAGATTTCTGGCCATTAGGGCCTTACATCTAAAGTGTACTAAGTAAAGGTGTTGTTTATGATGTTAAATGTATCTGTGCTAATATCTGGTTGGTTATGGTACTCGAATTGATGTTGTGATCTTTAACGAATGAATGACTTGCTCTGTACCCTGATGATTTTAGAATGCTCATGCTCATGCATCACGAATCTTTCTCATGCATATGAAAATATTTTAAAAGCATGATTTTCCCTATGAACAAGAAATGAATATGAAACTTATGCAACAAGGATAAGAGAGGGTTGGGGGTGGTTTGGCGTATGTCACTGTCCAAAAGGAGGACCATGAATACGAACCGAAAGGGACTATGTACACTCTCATTGTCAACCCCATTTTCGGCACAAATCCTCCCTTAATCCATATGATAAAAACGATGAACATGAACAAGAACAAGAACAAGAACACGAAAAGATCATGAACATGTATTTCCTTTAATTTGTGCATTCATGCATACATGTTAGCATTGCACTCCTTACTAAGTATTAGGCTTATAGTTTAAACCTTATGATGTAGGTGAAGAACAATATGGTGAGGATTTCAAATTCAGTGAAGATGCCTAAGTTTAGTTGCTGGATGGTGCTCAGGGTGACAGTGTGTGGCTGGAAAGGCGATTATGAATATTGAAGTTTAAGTATGAGGGATTTTTCTTAAAAATGTTGAATACTAGTAAACTTGTCTGATTGATTTATGGGTTGTGAATGATCTGTTTATTTAAGTCTTCCGCTATCCATACTCAGAATACGTCTATGGTTTGTGTCAATACAAGTTTGTGTTAGTCGTGTTAGGAGTTGAGAAATTTAAGATGTCCTATGTGGGTAAAAGTTAGGGGTTCATGTCTGTCGACGGATGTTTCTGTTTGTAAGTTAAGGTTTCTGTCGATCAGATGATGTCTTCCACCGGATGATGTCTTCTTGTAACGACCTCATTTCCCAGCAAGATATTGTCCGCTCTGGGGATTGGGCCGTAGCACAATATCCTCCCCTCACGGCTTTGTTTGGCGAGAACTTCCCAGAAGGTCACCCAACCTGGGATTGCTCTCGCCGAAGCACTTTTAATTTCGGAGTTCTTATGGGATCCGTTGCCAATCGTGCTCCAAAACGCGTCTTACTATATTGGGAGGAATCTCTTACATATGTTTCATTTCCATGTACTTCCCCAAGCGATATGGGATTGTGACAACCTCCTCTTTACGACCCGGGATTCGCCTATACTAGAGTTCGGGATTCGCCTACACTCGGCATAGGTCTCGAGGTTTGCCCCGCAGTCGTACACATACGAGATTTTATAATTCCATAATATAATGGCATTTTTATACATATGTCAAATTAAGTCCGTTTTGCAAGCAGAAAGTGTAAATGATGATTTATTAAAAATAGAAATTATTATTAATTATTATTATTATTAATAATAATAATAAAACAAAAACAACAGAATGGCTCGAAGGCCATTCTGCTGTTCGAGCTCGAGCACCCGAGAGCGGAACAGAGAAGCGAGACGCGGGGCGATGTTCGACGAGCTGTTCACCGGTGACTACCGACGTTCTCCGGCCAGACGATGGCGATGAGCGAGCTTCCGGCTGTCTCCGCGCACAAACCGACGGGTAAGCTCGATTTTGCCATGTTTTTGGTTTGGTTGTGGTCGTGTGTGACGAGCCCGATTTGGCTCTGATCACTGGCCGATTTCGGTTGTTTTCGGCGTGGGTTTGCCGACCCTTGAACCGACGATGGTCGTTGATCCGTGAGGTGCTCAATTTGAGTGAAAATCAGTGAATCCCGAATTGGGAGATTTCGGGTTTTTTGTGTGTAGCCTTTGAAATTAGATTAGTTTAGGCTAATTGGGTGTGAGGGTGATTGATTGGTGAGGAAATGGATGGAAAATGATGAAAAATCGAGTTGGGGGAAATTTTCGGGTGAAGGACAGTTCGGGTTTTTGGATATTTGACCTAGCTACGGTCGTTTGTTTGAAAATTCCTTTGACAAGTTAAAATAGGTTATTAGAGGAGTACGTGGCCGCTGGAATCGTTCGATTTCGATATCCGGTGCGAAAGTTATGCACATTTGAAGTTTCAGGTCGGTTTTTACCAAACCCAAATTAGTGGCCGTTTAGTTAGGTTTTAGTTGGATTAGGCTAGAAATAGTAGTTTGAGAGTAAATTCGTGAATGTAAGCGTGATTTTAATGAAGCTTGAATGTTTGTCATAGGCCGAGCCATAGGCGACGAGATGTGCCAAAACCAGCGAACTACGGACGACAAGTAAGTTCTCGTGATTTTCTCTGGCCGATTGGCCTACACCGTACGTCGAAGTCGTCTCGAGGAGTTTTGGTGACATGTTTATTTTCTCGCTTTGGTTGGGTAGTTAGGGTTCGATTGTCTTATAGGTTGATTGTTGTGTTTCGATGGTATGCTCTGTATGTATGTTTACTTTCTGTCGTATTGAACTTTTCACGTATCACGTGTTTTAAAAGAACATAGAAAATGAATTTCCGCATGATGTTTTAAAGAAAATGGCGATGTGGCCTGGATAGGGGCACGACCTATTGTGGAGACCGATTACGGGTTTGTCACAATACAACATTTATTTCATACTCATACAGTTATACAGTTATAGGTCATGCGAGATGGGGCTCAGGCACGACTGTACGCATTGTAAGCGTGTACCCCCCTCTTCTAGCTGGAAACAGTAGTCCGACCGCTAGATGTGCTCTCTCCGGTTAGGAGGATGAGATCTCGGTGACACCCATAGAGTAAAGATAAAGAAAATGCTGCATGATTTCTGAACTCATATGCATAGCATGCATTTACATTTACGAGAGCTTGCTGAGATTTTTATCTCATAGGTGTCTGTATGGTGTAGGTGACTACGAGGAAACAGGTGAGGACGACGATCCTCCTTCCGAGGCATGAGTCCAGTTGACGGAGGATGAATGCGAGAGTGTGCTGGAGCAGTCGTGGAGTTTTATGACCCGTGGGGATGTAGGTATTTTGGGATATTTTGAGTAAAAAGCGTACAGATAGAAACATTTTAGGGTGTTTGGATCTGATAGTTGATAGGTTTACATTTTAAATGTGTTTAATCGTTTTGGAAAAACTGGTTTTGTAAAATGTTTGATAATAGGGATATGTTCGGTTTTCAAATATATCCATGCAGTTCGTTCTCATGAAAAATGTACCTGGTTTTAAACTGCGTTTTGAGTCGCTTAATTCGTGTAAATTGGGTGTGATTTGAGTGAATGTTTATTTCGTGTTATGAAGTAGAGTATGTTAAGTTTTGAGGTAGGTTATGTGTATTCGAATGCAAGGGAAAGAAGGTGTTTTGTGGGGATTATGCAGGAAGACGAAGAAGGAAGTAGAAGGAAAGAAGAGAAAAGAAGAGGAACGCCTGTCCTCTGGAAAAATCAAGAGGACATGGCGATCGATTGCCCCTCATGGGCGATCGCCTGTGTGGTGATCGCGGGGCGAATCGCCACTCAGGGTCGCGCGGCGATCACGATCGCCAAGTGTGGCGATCGCTGGCAAAACCAGCGATCGCCGATGGTGATGGATCGCCTGTTTTGGGGCGATCGATCGCCACCACGTTTTACACGGCCTTTGCCGTTTTTACCCCCCTCTCCTCTGCGATTGTTTTTACTTAATTTTAATTGTTTTATTTAAATTGTTTCAAGTTTAATCTGAATGGTTTAACATCTTAGACTTCAACGATTTTTAAATTTCAATCCCGATTCCGATTTTAAAGTTTTATTTCCACTCAAACGTCAGGTAAAAAATTTTAAAGATAAAAAAATAATAGGGAAAATTTGGGTACAGTGTTAGGGTCGTCACACTTCTGTCGGATGATGTCTTCTATCGGATGATGTCTTCTATCGGATGATGTCTTCCATCGGATGATGTCTCCCATCGGAAGATGTCTTCCATCGGATGATGTCTTTCATCGGATGCTGTCTTCTATCGGATGGTGTTGTTTATTTTATTGGATTGAGTGTGTATAAGTTCTGTCGTTTAGCGATCGGATGAAGTTTTAATGAGTCACCCGAGATGCACATGTCAATCGGTAGATGTAGATCTTGTTTTCGGATGAAGTGTGTATAGTTTCTTTTGTCGTTTGTGACCGGATGATGTGAGCAAAAGTGAATTGTCGCTTTGTGACTGGATGATGTGAGCAAAAGTGATTTGTCGCTTTGTGACCGGATGATGTGAGCAAAAGTGATTTGTCATTTGTGACCGGATGATGTGAGCAAAAGTGATTTGTCGTTTGTTGATCGGATGATGTGAGTAGTGTTGTTTTGTCGTTTGCGATCAGTAAATGCCTATTGGGTTTCACTTCTCTCAGCCAATGTTTTATTATTTTATCTATTTTATGAATGATAGTTATTCAATGAGTTTTTCGCTGTAAAGTCGAGGGTTAAAGATGGATTTATCATCACTGAGAGAAAATTTGAAATTTTCCGTAAATTCTCTTAGACCGGTTCCATGTCATAGGTAACAAAACCGGGTCTGAAGATTCGGGGTGTTACAATTATGGTATCAAAGCAAAACCGGGTTCTAAAATCGATTCTGTAGACTGCCTTCCAGCATAGACCGTCACATGAGCACACTCCAGCAACTGTAAGTGTTTATGATTTCAGCAAATGTCCTTAAGTTAAGTTATGTTTATAACTAATTGTTTAGGAATCCCAAGATGGTAAGTGGCCAACAGAGAGATGACAATTTGGATAGCAATACTATCGCCCAACTAACAAAGTTGGTCATTCGCCAATCCCGAAAGATCGAGCAACTTGTAGCCACTAGGGAGGAACAAGGAAATTCTAGCACTAATGCAGCTCGAGATCATGGTGACGAGCGTTTCCATCGACTTCGACCTACGACGTTTAATGGTCAAGTTTCAGATTTTGTATATGCTGAGGAATGGGTCCGGAAGATGGAGGACATGTTCAAGTATGCAAAGGTGGACGAAGGAGATAAGGTCACGTGTGCTGTCTTCCACCTGGAACTAGATGCGAGGCATTGGTGGGACTAGATCCAGAGCACCGTGAATACAGGAGCTATGACCTGGGAAATGTTTAAGGCTACCTTCTATGACAAGTACTTCAGCCGAGCTGTTCGGTCTAGCAAAAAGATGGAATTTATGCAACTGCGTCAAACCGGTTTAGTGGCCGATTATATATGTAAGTTTGAGGCCTTGTCCAGGTTTGCGCCCCGTCTGGTGGATGATGAGGAAGACAAGATTCATCAATTTGTTCATTGACTAAAACCAGACTTGTATAGAGGAGTAAAGACTGCGGGAATCCACAATGTGCCGTTTTCCGAGGTGGCGGCTAAGGCCTTAGAACTGGAAGAGGTTGAGGTAACATTACAAGAACAACGTGAGCAGTCGAAGAAGTTTACCAGAGATGCTCAACCACCACCACGACAGAACAAGGGTTGGCAGCCACAGTAGAATAGGGGGCCTCAGCAACAGCAGAAAGGTGTGAAGAGACCTTTCAATCAGAACGATGACCAAGGAAAAGGGAAACGACCACTGGCTCCCCTATGCCCCACCTGTCAGAAGAATCACTCCGGCGAATGCAAGTTACATTCTGGCTGCTGTTATAGATGTGATAAGGTTGGACACATTGTCAGGGACTGCCCCATGCCGCCGAACCCGAATAGAGCGAGGGTGGCACCTAGAGTCTATGCCTTGATGGAAGATGAGGATGCAGTGCCACATACAGTCATAACAGGTACGATTACGATCTGTGGTATTTCTGCTTATATACTTATAGATACGGGAGCCACTCACTCGTTTGTGGCAACCTTTAGGAATGGATTGGTTATTCAGACATCATGCCACAATAAATTGTAGGTATGGATTAGTTGAGTTCCGACCCCTGAATAGCGATCGGTATTTCTTCCAAGCTATTCCTAAGATAAGTAAAATGCCGATTGTATCCTCACTAGAAGCCCAGCAATTGTTGAAAGAGGGTTGTGAGAGTTTTCTAGCTAGTGTAATTGATGATCGGGTAAAAAGTAGGATAGAACTGCAAGATATTCCTATAGTCCGAGAGTTTCCAGAGGCATTCTTGGATGAATTGCCCGTGTTGCCACCGGAAAGAGAAATTGAGTTTGTGATTGATACATACCCCGAGGCATTACCTGTGTCTAAGAACCCCTACCGCATGGCACCTGTTGCGTTGAAAGAATTAAAAGTCCAACTACAGGAATTAGTAGACAAGGGATTTATACACCCTAGTAGTTCTCCCTAGGGTGCACCTGTTTTATTCGTTAAGAAGAAAGATGGTTCTCTTAGAATGTGCATAGACTATAGAGAGCTAAACAAGTTGACAATTAAGAATAAATACCCTTTACCTCGAATTGACGATCTGTTTGACCAACTACAAGGAGCTAAGGTGTTTTCAAAGATTGACTTACGTTCGGGTTACTACCAACTGAAGGTTAAAGAGTGAGATATACCAAAGACAGCCTTCAGAACCCGCTATGGACACTATGAATTTCTTGTAATGTCGTTTGGATTGACAAATGTGCCTGCAGCTTTTATGGATTTGATGAATCGGGTGTTCCGAGAGTACTTGGACAAGTTTGTAATTGTGTTCATAGATGATATCTTAATTTACTCACGAACTGAAACCGACCATGCAGAGCATGTAAGAGTGGTTCTGACAACATTAAGACAGCAGCAGCTCTATGCCAAGCTGTCCAAATGTGAGTTCTGGTTGGATAAGGTCAATTTTTTAGGACATGTCATTTATGTTGAGGGCATATCAGTAGATCCAACAAAAATTCAGGCTGTTAAGGATTGGCCACAGCCAAGGAATGTCAGTGAAGTCCGTAGTTTCCTTGGTCTGGCAGGTTATTATAGAAAGTTCATTAAGGGATTCTCTATGATAGCATAGCCTTTAACTAATTTAACAAAAAGGAAACCAAATACTCTTAGACTGAAACTTGTGAAGATAGCTTCCAGACACTTAAGCTGAAGTTGACGACAGCCCCTCTTTTAACTATCCCATCCAAAGAAAGGGAGTTTAGTGTTTACTGTGATGCATCCAAAGTTGGTCTGGGATGTGTTTTGATGCAAGAAGGCAAGGTTGTGGCGTATGCCTCTAGACAACTGAAGAGTTATGAACAGAATTACCCCACTCATGATCTTGAATTAGCCGCTGTTGTTTTTGCTTTGAAGATTTGGAGACATTATTTGTATGGTCAACAGTGTGAGGTGTTTTCTTACCATAAAAGCCTGAAGTACATTTTCACTCAAAATGAATTGAATATGAGGCAAAGACGTTGGTTGGAGTTTGTCAAGGATTATGACTTTGAGATCAAGTATCACCTGGGTAAGGCTAATGCTGTATCTGACGCATTGAGTAGGATGTCGATGACAATGCAGCCAGCAATGTCAACCATGTCTATGCCTTTGAGGGCAGAAGTTCAGAAGTTCGAGTTGGAGATGGTTTCGGAGTTGTCAATCTTACTTGCTAATGTTACTATTAGACCAACTATCATGGATGGAATCAAAGAGGCACAACAAAAGGTTTCAAAGGAAAATAATAGCATGATGAGTAAGTTGAAAGACGCCTCCTCCGAGTTTAGTCCCTCCAAGGATGGTATTCTAAGATTTAGAAATCGATGGTACATTCCAAGTGATGGAGAATTACATAAATTGATCTTGGTCGAGGCACATTCGTCTCTCTTTTCTGTACATCCTGGTAGCACCAAGATGTATCGAGACTTGAAGTTAGTTTACTGGTGGCCAAACTTGAAGAGGGACGTTTTCCAAATATGTGGAATCATGTTTGGTTTGCCAACAAGTTAAGGCAGAGCATCAACGTCCAGGGGGTGCCCTTCGACCCTTACCGATCCCCGAATGGAAGTGGGAACACATTGCCATGGATTTTGTTGTGGGACTGCCTAAGACAACTAAAGGTCATGATAGCATTTGGGTTATAATTGACAGGATGACAAAATCAGCTCATTTCCTACCAGTAAGGATAACCTACACGATGGACCAACTAGCTAATCCTTATGTTCCGGAAATCATCAGATTACATGGTGTTCCAGTGTTTTGTCTCCGATCGTGATCCAAGGTTCACCTCACGCTTTTGGAAAAGTTTACAAGGCACGCTAGGTACAAAGTTATCCTTTAGCACTGCTTTCCACCCGCAGACTGATGGACAATCTGAGAGGACCATTCAGATACTCGAGGATATGTTAAGAGCATGTGTGCTAGATTTCCAGACATTTGCCCTTGGTTGAATTCTCCTACAACAATAGTTACCAGTCCACCATCGGTATGGCACCATATGAAGCACTGTATGGCAGAAAATGTAGATCACCTTTATATTGGGACGAAGTTGGTGAAGCAAAACTCCTAGGACCCGAGATTTTGCAACAGATATCAGATAAGATTGCCACAATTAGGAAGAGGATGATGACTGCTCAAAGTCGACAGAAGAGTTATGCAAACCAAAGAAGAAGAGATCTTGAGTTTGCCGTTAGAGATGAAGTGTTCCTTAGAATTTCACCGTTTAAGGGAGTTTTAAGATTTGGCAAGAAGGGAAAGCTTAATTCACGGTTCATTAGACCATTCCCTGTGCTGGCCAGAATTGGTAGTACAGCTTATAGATTACAATTACCTCCAACATTGGATAAGGTTCATAATTTCTTTCATGTTTCAATGTTAAGGAAATGCATACGTGATCGATATAGAGCCGACACTGACGTATGAAGAGAAACCTGTCCGAATAATGGAAGCTGCAGTTAAGACTCTACGGAATAAAGAAATTCCTCTTGTAAAAGTTTTGTGGACGAATCATGGCATTGAAGAAGCCACTTGGGAGCGACAGCAAGACTTGTTGGACAAATATCCAGAGCTCTTTGTTTAATCAATTTTCAAGGACGAAAATTTTATTTAAGGAGGGGTGGATGTAACACCCGACAATTTCGGCCAGGTGATTTTCTTAACCATTTTGATTGTCACCCTTTTATTAACCTTTATGATTTTAAATTTAATGTCAAGACATATTTATTACAAGTTGAGTGAAACTAGATTGGGTGGCAAGTTTGTAATTAAGTTGGATTTTATTTAATATATATAGAAAATAGAAATCCTTAAACCTCATTAAACCCCACTGTAGCCGACATTTCCTCTCTCGGCGATTTCCCATTTTCTCCAAAGCTCTTCCACTCTCTCTCGGCCAGCTACTCCTCCACCAACGATCGATTCTTCAGTTTTCACTTCGATAATCCACGCTCTAGGTAAGACTTAGACAATGTAGTTACTAGATAGTTTCTTAGGGCTCTGTTTTCAGCTAGAACTTGGGGTTTCAGATTCTTCAATGGTTGGGTTATTGTAGTAACATTTATAATCTGTGTTTATCTGCTAAGTTGAATCTAGTTATTTAGATATTTTTGGAAACTTAATCTGTACGCATTAGGCACTCGACTAGGAAGATTTAGAAATATATAAGTTAGAATCTAGGATGACTTTCGGTTAGAACTTTTAGGATTTTGATTTAACACTTTAATGTGAAATGTTTCTAGGTGAAGAAGTTTGAAGAGAGATGCTCAAGTTTTGCTAAGGAAACCAGGTAATTTAGTGAGTAAGATGTCCGGCCATTAGGGCCCTACAACTCAAGGGTACTAAGTAGAGGCGTTGTTTATGATGTTAAATGTATCTGTGCTAATTTCTGGTTGGTTATGGTACTCGAATTGATGTTGTGATCTTTAACGAATGAATGACTTGCTCTGTAGCTTGATGATTTTAGAATGCTTATGCTCATGCATTACGAATCTTTCTCATGCATATGAAAATGTTTTAAAAGCCTGATTTTCCCTATGAACAACAAATGAATATGAAACTTATGCAACAAGGATTAAGAGATGGTTGGGGGCAGTTTGGCGTATGTCACTGTCCAAAAGGAGGGCCATGAATACGACCCGAAAGGGACTATGTACACTCTCACTGTCAACCCCCTTTTCGGCACAAATCCTCCCTTAATCCATATGATGAAAACGATGAACATGAACAAGAACAAGAACAAGAACACGAAAAGATCATGAACATGTGTTTCCTTTAATTTGTGCATTCATGCATACATGTTAGCATTGCACTCCTTACTAAGCGTTAGGCTTATAGTTTAAACCTTATGATGTAGGTGAAGAACAATCTGGTGAGGATTTAAAATTGAGTGAAGATGCCTAAGTTTGGTTGCTGGATGGTGCTCAGGGTGACATTGTGTGGCTGGAAAGGCGATTATGATATCTGGTTGCTATCTTTAAGATATTAGTAAGGTTTATGAATATTGAAGTTTATGTATGAGGGATTTTTCTTAAAAATGTTGAATACTAGTAAACTTGTCCTACTGATTTCTGGGTTGTGAATGATCTGTTTATTTAAGTCTTCCACTATGCATACTCAGAATACGTCTATGGTTCGTGTCAATACAAGTTTGTGTTAGTCGTGTTGGGAGTTGAGAAATTCAGGATGTCCTATGTGGGTAAAAGTCAGGGGTTCATGTCTGTCGATGGATGTTTCTGTTGGTAAGTTAAGGTTTCTGTCGATCGGATGATGTCTTCCATCGGATGATGTCTTCTGTCGGATGATGTCTTCTATCGGATGATGTCTTCCATCGGATGATGTCTCCCATCGGAAGATGTCTTCCATCGGATGATGTCTTTCATCGGATGATGTCTTCTATCGGATGGTGTTGTTTATTTTATTGGATTGAGTGTGTATAAGTTCTGTCGTTTAGCGATCGGATGAAGTTTTAATGAGTCACCCGAGATGCACATGTCAATCGGTAGATGTAGATCTTGTTTTCGGATAAAGTGTGTATAGTTTCTTTTGTCGTTTGTGACCGGATGATGTGAGCAAAAGTGAATTGTCGCTTTGTGACTGGATGATGTGAGCAAAAGTGATTTGTCGCTTTGTGACCGGATGATGTGAGCAAAAGTGATTTGTCGTTTGTGACCGGATGATGTGAGCAAAAGTGATTTGTCGTTTTGTGATCGGATGATGTGAGTAGTGTTGTTTTGTCGTTTGCGATCGGTAGATGCCTATTGGGTTTCAATTCTCTCAGCCAATGTTTTATTATTTTATCTATTTTATAAATGATAGTTATTCAATGAGTTTTCCGCTGTAAAGTCGAGGGTTAAAGATGGATTTATCATCACTGAGAGAAATTTTGAAATTTTCCGTAAATTCTCTTAGACTGGTTCCATGTCATGGGTAACAAAACCGGGTCTGAAGACTCGGGGTGTTACAATACCCTCAAACCCTTCTAACGATCTTTTTCTCTAGCTAAGTTCATCTAATTCCTCACTTTCTACTTCTGTGTCTACTAAACACGTACAAACCACTACAACTCTCCATGCTACCCCAATCGAGAAATTCTAAGATACTAAGGAATACACTTCTTACCTCAAGTTTTACTAACCTCTATAAATTCTCAGATCAGGACTAACTCTTCACACAATACTCTAAATGGTGTACAACATATCCTTAATGCCCACTGTCTTCACCCCCCTTGAAGACTCTCAACTTCAATCCTTGGTCACCTAGTAAATTTCTCACGACAGAGCAAACTTAGTAAATTTCTCAGAACAGATGAAACTTATTCCTCCTATTAGTTTACATCGTTTGGCTGAAATACCTATCGTAATCCACAGCCTTAAATCTTCCTAACTAAGTTCACCTAGTCACTTACTTTTCTAATCCAATGTCTATCAAATACTTACATAACTATCTTAGATTTCCAAAGCTATCTCATTAGCGTAACACTAAAACCTACTAATAAACTTCTTACCCTTAGTTCTAGATTTCAAATTCCTTTCGATCTTACTATCGCATCATACACCTAGTTACCTCGTACATCATTCACATATTCTGAATTCTCACTACCTAAATTAATGCACTATACACTCAACGTACTAACTGAGTTTTCATTCACTCCAAATTGGCATTGACTTCACTACACTTTTCTACATCTCCCAAAGTTTTCATTTTCCTAACTTTTCTCCCTATAGCTTGAGTATTTATACGTCCATTAACTTCAATTAAATCACCTGTACTTTCAAACTTTTCCAACTCTAACTTCTCTACTCCAATGTTCATCAACACTTACATAACTACCTCATATCTCTACGATACCTTAATACCATAACAGTACATAAACATTTTACCCTAAATCCTTAAGTTCTAACTTTCATAACTATTTACTCTCACCTATTTATTACCTTTAACTTACTCAATCCTCACCTATACTTTCAAACTTTTATACTTTAATTCTCAATATCCTCTAAGTTCTTCAACTTCATACAAAATACTCAATTTCTAATGGCTAACTCTCTTATCCTAACTCTCTCTCTTAGTTAACTAATTTCATCCCTTCTCTCTTTCTTATGTCCGTCCAAAATCTAGAATATAATCTAATTGTTCTTCTAGCTTACATCTCCCAACCTCTATTTTCTTATTCATCCTCTACTAATACTTGAGTTCTCACATCTCACTCTTAAGCTCGCTAACTCTTAAGCTTATCCACTCTTCTAATCTATTTACGACATCAGTAGTTTCGACTTCATTACATACGAGTCGAACCTTTAACTTTCTAACTTAACATTATCTCTAAATCACTCACACACTTTTTGTGCCATTTCCCGTTCCTCTTATTCAAAATTCTCTAATTCCGCAGATCGTACACTACTAATTACTTAAGGTCATCATAAAGGTCCAGACCTCAAATTCTAACCTTCCTCTTTCTATAGTATACGGCTTCAAATAGTATACGACTTCTAATTTCTTCCCAAGTTTCTTAACACTAATACAAATATCTAATTTCACTCAGGATTCTCGCCAAAATTAATTAACTAATCTATTATCTTTCGCTCCTCCAGTTCGGTTTCTACCTGTTACATTCCTACGATGGGTACTTACTCTCGATGATTTAATATGTTTGCTAACATTACTTGCAATCATGTCAATAGCGGTTGTACTCTTTTTGTGTATCTACAATTGTCCTTGATTGAATAATCTCTTAGGATGATACTCACATCCCAAAGGATCAACCATTTTTCTAACCTGAATATCACCATGCATCTAACCTTGACCCACTAATACCTCAAAGTCTATTGGCTTTCCAATTCTAAGTAAATTTTTCTATTTCCATTCCCCATATTGATCACCACAAACACTCCTACATGATCACTTAGATTTCACCTTCACGACTTTGCACCAATGAATCACATCCACGAAAAAGTACTACAGCAATAACTACTTCCCATACCCTTTCAACCATTTGCTTAAGCTAAACTCTTGAATACAGTCTTCACATAAACACTCTCAACTCTACGTGCATCGAAAATATACTACTTTTTGTTATCCCCTATTATCCCCGTAACCGACAAATGTTACCTCAACAGTCTAGGGTATCTCCCGATAACTTCAAACTGCTCTCCAGTTCATCGTATCCTAGTATTCCCAAGGATTTGCTAACTAGGGTCAAATTTCTATCTATTCTAATCTTATCCTTATAGTTAACAATCTTAGGCGTACCATTCTTACAAACACCTAGGTTAGTTATGTTCATGCATATCGCCTTACATTAAACCCAACATGTTCGCATCCTTTTAACACTAAGATATAACTCATACCTTTCCTAACGACTATCACTTCTACCTGGGCTAACATTTACATTTAACTCGGATCGACCCTACTCTTTTTCCCACATTCCTAGGGTATCAGACTTACTCTCATCCTAAGATTCTCTAATATCTGTTTCACTTTCTCCAATAAAATTCCTAGCTATTCGAACTATCGATTCACTACGTCTATGAATTAGCTTAAGGGATCCACAAAGGTTGTTCGATACACTCGAGATTTTCTAGTCCACTACAATCACAAAACAAAAAGGGGTTAACCCAATCTAATATTAGATATAAACTAACTAAAAGTAAAGAAATACTTACAGTCGGTGAAGCACGTTACATGGCGGCCGGCATTGTCGGGTAATCCTTTGAACGACTCGACCATTTATACTCTGATACCATCTTGTAACACCCCCGAACTCACCCCGGCTCGGTGCGCTAATTGACTTACTCTAACCCCAAAACATAAAAAAAAAAGACACAGCGAAATTTAAAGCTAAGTCTCTCAAAGCTCTCTTATGTCCTACCCAGCTGCCTAGACTCACTAATTTCCCTTAATCATAACCGTTAAGCACCACGGCGTCCACCCCGAAAATTTTGACAAAGTAACGCCTGAAAATGGCACCTCCAAAATGCTAGGTACCTGCAAACGAATAAATCCTCAACCAAATCCATAATACTCTTACTCAATTATCCACTCAAATCTCCAAATAGCAATAAAGAGGGAAACTATAATACTAACATCCCTAAGTGAAAAAAGTCCACAGTATAGGGCGACACATCACCCTTAACTATGACTATATACAACAAATACACATAGCTATACCATAACTGTCAAAAAAATCAACCAAAAAGAGTTACGCCATCCCATCATATCCACAAACAGACATCTACAATAAACTACACCAAAATACAAATCCCCACATCTCCCAAAGACCATGGTCAAGGCGCCCCGACTACTGCCCGCACCGGCGTGCCCCGTGTGCCACCGACTGCCGCCTAATCTTGGCTCCATCGTCTAGCTCACCTGAAACACGTCACCACCTACACCATAGAACACAAAAGTAAGCCTAATGCTTAGTAAGTAAGGAACTAATGCACAACACATCAACACATGCTCGATTCAACCCTACATGCAGTTTCTACACACTCTGTTGTTTTCTTTTCATTTAGGTTGCATTTATGTTTCACTTTCATGTGAATCAAGTAGGCACACGCCCCAACAAATTCCAGGACGGCCACGCCTTGATCCACGGAGCATGACCGGAGGCACATGTCCTAACACAGTCCGGGACGACCAACCGAATCTCCCCCAATCGATAGTAGAATCCTCATTGTGCCTTCAAGCACGAATAGGTCGAAGCATTCATACTCACGACACATTACGTACATTAGCATAGCATCTCGAGTAAAATCCCTCGCGGGGTGCTCAACGAGGCACTTGCCCGACGAGGCTATTCTACCCGAGACCAAGTTGCATATCAATTCTTATCTTGCATTTCATCCTCACCCCTCAAACATGCAAACAAACAAACAATCCCTACCGTTCTATGGTGTAGGCCCGAAGGCAACAAAACACGCATCCACTACTTACCTGGCGTCCTAGCTAGCTGAGGATACTCGGTTCCCTACCCATCTACGGCTCGAGCTACGACAAATATTCAAACTTCATTAAATCAAGCTTACAATCACAAATTACTCTCAAACAACTATTTCTAGCCTAATCCAACTAAAACCTAACTAAACGGGCCACTAATTTGGGTTTGGCAAAAACTGACCAAAAACTTCGAACGCGCGTAACTTTTGCGTCCGTTATCGGAATCGCATAATTTCAGTGACCACGTACTCCTCTAATAACCTAGTTTCCCCTGCCAAAAGTAAATTTAAAACAAACGGCTGCAGCTAGGTCAAAAATGGAAAAACCTGAATCTGCCCTAAATTGGGAATTTCACCACTATCGGTTTTCCATCAATTTTCACTAAATTCCTCACCAATCGACCACCCACACCTTCAATTAGCATAATCTAACCAAAATCCCTGAGGCTACACACACAAAAACCGAAACACCCAAATTTGGAGTTCACTGTTTTTTGCTCAAATTGAGCTTCTCACAGCTCGGCGACAATTGCTGGTCCAAGGGTCGGCAAACCCATGTTGAGAACTCCCAAAATCAGCCAGTGATCGGAGCCAAAACAAGCTCATCACTCACAGCCTCAAACGAACCAAAAACAGGGTGAAAACCGAACCTTATCAGGTGGTTCGTGCGCGGAGAGAGCCAGACCCTGCTCGTCACCGTTGTCTGGCCGGAGAACGCCAAAAAACGCGATGAACCGGCCGTCGATCATCGCTCACCTCTCCCTCGTCTCCCTCATCTTCCCTGTTCTCCTCTCGGCCTTTGGGCACTCGAACAACAGAATGGCCTTCGAGCCATTCTGTTGTTTTGTTTTTATTAATAATAATAATAATAATAATAATAATAATAATTCCTATTAAAACATTAATAAATCATCATTTACCGTTTTGCCCTCCCGTGTTTTCGACCATTTCGAATTTCATTAAATCTCGTTCTTAAATTATAACCCCACCGACTTAATTTCACTGGGACCAAAACCTACATTTGTTTGCTTTTAAATTAATTAAAACAACTATAAATTAAACAACTACCTTATCCTTTTATTTTCTCTCAAATTTAGATAAATCTAAGATCCATAACTTAATTAAATCTAAAGTAGTACACAGTGAGAAAACAAAATCTCGGGTGTTATAATAGTTGATTCAACTCATGTTAAGAACCGCAAACGTGTGACTGACCTCCAACGACAGACATAGGAACCTCATTGTTTGAGGAACTACTAAAATGAATTGTGTTGAAAAGATATTTCTAGATGTTAAGAAGATATAATGATGTAATTGAAATGAGATATTTAAGTGTGAAGCTATTATATGATCTAATTTATAAATGAACCATGGTCTTAGAAAAGTAGCGACTGTAGCTCTCAATTTGAGTCATTGAAACTTTGAAGTTATTTCTGATGATATAGCCGACGAAGTATAGCAATGAGGAATAGTTGTCGAATTGCCGGGTTGCCCAAGGAAGTATGTGAGATAGGATTCTATTGATGAAATAGTTTATGGGAATTCATTACTAGTGAAAATATGAAATTTGGATTGTAGTACGTTATGGTAATGGGTAAAGTCGATGAACTCAAGCACGAGATTAAGTTACAACTCAAGAATTATTAAATTATTAGACAACAATCAATCCAAGTGGTGTTGAGAAGCTTAGATACAATTATTGTTGTTTAAGAAGTGAAAGAAAATCAATGATTGAGGAAATTTGGAAGATAGTTTTATTAGGAAACTGAGGATTTGAAATGAATTATATTCGAGGAAGCTTGAAAAAGAGGCGAAAATTTGATGATTTTAAAAGTTTAAATTATAGTCCATTGAATAGAAATCAATGAATGTATGAACTATTACGTGTTAAAGTACATAGTTGAGTTATTTGAGTTAGAGACGTAGGCGCTGAATAGTACTTGATGATTAGTTTGGGGTGCAGTGGGTCAAATTTGGATGTAGTGAGCGTAGTTACGAGGCCAAAAATTTGGAGTACATGGTTTTAGAGATAATAGTTTGGGAACCAATTTAAAAACCTAAATATTTTAATTAATCAGAAAAAAAAAATTAGAACCCTAAATTTAAAAGTCAGGTTTGGAGATTTAGTACAACCTGTTCGATGCTAGAAAGATATGTATATATATATATATATATATATATAAGTTACGGGTTACTGTAACATTATGAAACTAACAATTTAAGGATTTAAGATGGTCGCTATTTTGAAAGATATAGATACGAAACCATGTGGACTGAGAAAGTTGAGAGATTTAAACTAATTGAAACGAGATCGAGAAATCTAAGGGCAGATTATAAGTTCAGGTGCATGATTAAGACATACGGATTAAACGATAATTGTCGAGTTCTAGTTGAGAAAATATAGATAGAAGATTCAGTTAGACGATTTCGGAGGTTGGACTTATGGTTAATTGGATTAGAGTCAATAACTGAGAAATAATTTAAGGTTATAGTGTGAAGTTTATATTGATTAAATCCTTGCAAACACAGAAATTTAACAGCACCTGGTAACGATCAAGGCTATAATTTGCCAGACTGAGTGTAAGGAACGTAATTACGAAAATAATATCCGAAGGTGTAATTGGAAGGGTGATCGGTAAGAAAATTTTCAGGACAAAATTTTAATTAAGGAGGGTGGAATGTAACACCCAAAATTTTCATTATGCTAATTACATACAAATATTTCAATTGACAAGTTAGTTAAAATTTGTTCCATAAATAGAAGTTGAACGGTGAAAAGAAAAGATTGAAGTGAATTGGTGGAATTACATGGATTGAGTAGAAATTCCCTAACGAAATTGAGAATTATAAAATTATGTAAGTAATTTGTGAATTTAAAAGTTAAGAGGAGGAAAAGCAAAGGATAATGGAGGGTTCACGTAGGATAAATGAAAATGCAAGAAGAGAAAGAGATGATTAGTTAAGAAAAGTGGATGAAGTTAAAAGTTGACCAAATTCAAATTGGTGTGTGCAAGATCAAGGAAAAAAGATGAAAAGAAGTGGGGTGTGGCGAGAATGAAGATGAGGAGAGAGGACAAATTTTGAAAAGTAAAAAAGAGAAATATAATAATAATAATAACCAAATAAAATAAAATAAAAGACTAATAACATTGAAGTTGAATGTCAAGGATGAGGGAAGAACCAATAGGTAATTACTTTGAAAAGTCAAAGGGAATTGATGAACAAATGGAAATGGAGTTTGAAGTCAAACTTTTGGTTGAATGGGTGGATGGAAAAGGCTTCAACGTGGGATGGGATTGGCTGAAGAGAATGAAGAAGTGGAGGGAGAAAAGAAGAAAAAAATGAGGGACACCTCACCCTCCCTAGAACCAACTTTTACTTTAAGTAGAGAAAAGTGTGTTGTAACCCTCATTTTAACCCTCAAGCACCATGACATCTATCCCTCCTTTTCTAAGATTCTTTTTCATCAATTTCATTTCTCCTGTCAAAGACTTTCAAGGTATGGCAACCTTAGTTGAAGCTTATGCACGTTTTGAAGTTCTCATGTACTAGAAAAGATGTTTTGTGGTGTTTATTGGATGGTTTGAAAACCCTATTTTTTGAAGCACGAAATTGTTGTTTCTCTTTTCTGTTTCTTAGCTAATTGAATGCTTAAGCATGCTAGATTGACTTATTGGTGAATTGGATGGAAAGAAATTATTGTTTAATGGAATTTTTTGAAAGTTGAAGAAATCTTGAAAAGTAGGCTAAAACAAAGCAGGTTTTGTTTTGGCCAATTTCGGCTATGCTGTTGATATTTGGTTGTAAAATGGATTTGACCATTAGAAACTAGACACTTTGAGGTTTTCTATAACATCTTAAATCATTAAATATGGGCTATTCGATTTGTTACGGATTTTTGAGTCTATTGTACAAAAACTGAAAAAAATTTATAGGACAGTTTGGTTTTGGTAATTCTGAATAATTTGATGGTTTTTGATTTCTAAATTGACCCTGGAATGTCCAAGTAGACTCTTTAAGGAGTCCATAACATTTTGAATCATTGAATTTGGACCTATATTCAATTTATTACGAATTTTTGAAATTGGTTGAAAGTTTGAAAAACTAGAATTTAGAGCTATGTATAGGGTAGTTTTGGTTTTGTTAATTTCGGCTGTAATATTGTCTTTAGTTTGATAAATAGTTTAAGGATTGTATAGCATTTTGAATCACCGAATTCGGACAAGTATTTGAATTGTTACAAATTTTTGAAGTTGGACGAAAAAATGGTAAATCTGAGAATTTGTTAAGAAAATGTATGAATTAAGATTAGTTGATGCATAAATGATTTAATTGGATGCTTGGAATTAGTGAATGTGTTTCTATGCTAACATTTTGATTATGTTATTGGATAGAAGTTATTGGATGTCGTTTATACTTGAAATTTTTAAAAATTTCAAAGATATAGTGTACGGATTAAGATAAGTTGCCTATGGATCCAGGCAAGTAGTGTATGTATGCCTTTGCCTTTGGGCCTACATCATAGAACGTTTGGTTTATGATGGTATGTTATTGTATGTTTGATTATGTCATGCATCATGGTTTTAAAGGTACGAAAACGAAACAAAAATAAATTTCTCTTGTTTTATGAAATGGCATAGTTTGAAACGAAACGTTAAGAACGAAATGTAAGAAAAGACTATGCAAGAGTGAGGTTTAGGTATGGCCGTCCCTATAATGCTCGATTTTTTGGGTTTCCACTTCCAAGGGTATTTTCGTAAAAATAGCAAATTAAGGTCTTTTCTCGAGTTGGGAGTTTCATTAGAGCCTTAGAAATTTATTTGGATTTTTAGAGGAATAAGGAAATTTTCGGAAACCCAAATCGATAGTATAACGCCCTAGTTTGGTTTTTCTGTTATTAGAGTTTTATTCGTAAAAATAGTAAATTAAGTATGTTTTACGAACAAAAAATTTTATTAGAGCCATAGTAATAAATTGGAATATTTGGTGAAATAAGAAAATTTGGAGAAATCGAATCGATAGTTAAATAACAGAATAAATGAATATTTAACAAAAAGGGCAAAATGGTAATTGCCATGAGAAGTTTTATTAAAACACCACAATCCCCTCCCTTTCTCTAGCACTTCACCAAAATCTCCAAAAACCCTCCTCTGGCAATTTTTGGTTTCCTGACGGCGATTCTCCTTTCACGCCGGCGATTCTTCCGTTTCGACGATCGACT